>CAMDTW010000357.1:0-20000 GCA_945910005.1 Isoperla grammatica | reverse complement strand
ACAGTGCAAATAACAACTATAGTCTGGATGTATTTTAGGCTGGATGCATAACTGAAGGAGGGGGGCGGGGGAGCTTAATGGCGTTACTTACACGGGAGGGGGGTAGTGATGGATTAATCTCTAATTTATTAGTAGTAACTATGATTATCTGTCTATTTATTTAGTGTCTACAATACACTTGGAAGCACATTGTTTGTAGTGTACAAATAATACACATTAATTTTTCTTGAGTGATGGCAAACATCGTTTACCGCAGATACTTTGTCGCGCATAATAAAAGAATGATAAATAAAATATTTGTAGACACTGTACTACAATAAGCACACACACTTAAAAAAACTATTTGTGTGTAACGCAGTACAATACAAGTGGATTGATTGACTATAAATCAATACGCATTCACAAATCGATATTTATTTGAGTATATTTCACCTGAACATGAACTACTTTTTTTGTTCTTAAAAGAAGTATTTACTATACTTATTACTATAGGCCTACTTATTTTAACTATACCATTAGAAAGTGTAGACTTCGCTTGAGCACAGTAGTGCAGTCCTTGTATTAGCAACAAGTACCAAGTCTCTGATCGCCTTGACGTGACTGTGTCTAATCCCTTCATTATCCCGATGTACGTCCTCACACATCGCTCATCTGGCAACGCAGAGCGTTTTCCTATGTTATTCTAATTACTAACTTGTTGTCAAATGTAGCTGGAATGGCCGAATGGTGATTGTAATAAATGCCCCATTAAATGAAAGGAACTATTCGGTATTTATTAAGGAGTTCCCGGAAGTAAGGAATGTTTGTGTTAAAAGTTCCCGAAAAAGGAACACGTTCCTTTGTAAAAGTTCCTACCCAACACTGCTTAGAACACGCAACTGATGTTACAGCCGATATAGAACAATGATACAATGAATTGAAATTAACAACCAACTACAAAATGACAAAGTAATATCATTGCAAAATATAATGAAGAGCCGCTTGTGTAAGGATAGTAATTGCTTACCGTTTAAATTTATTGTTACAATAACAGCTTTGTGATATTTTTTTAACGACCCTACAGCATTTCCAAATTATCCCCTTACTATTTTATATTGGCATTTTTGTGACAGCAAATTTTTTTTGAGAGTATATTATAGTCCCCACAATCGCGTGAGAATTAACTCAAAAACTAAAGCTACACACACAGTGTCACAACAAAGACTTTATGTATTTACGAAACCCTTTCTGCGTAGTAACGGATACGTGGGGGGGGGGAAATCGCCCCCTCCACAGAGGCGTAGAGGTGACCCAAGCCTACCCCGCAAGGGGGGGGGGGGCTACCGGGTGAGCTGAGTTCATGAGACAAAATATGACTATCGATATTCGCGTGTGGAGGAAAAAATCGAAATTATTTCTAAAAATTATTCCTAACTGTGAACGAGTTGACGAGTGCTACTGATGACAAATTATTCAAATCAGTCAAATCATTCCTATCATTGTACGAAGACGATCTGACCGACGATTTTCCGTCGCAGATGGAGTGTTATTAGAAACCAATTTACAACGCTAAGTGATCCTAATTCGATTTTAGAAGTATCGGGACTTGTAACTTTTATAACTTCGAATATCCCCTACGTCGTCAATGCATACCTACTATTTTTAACCGTGTCACTCTCACAACAGCTGTACGTTCATTTTCCAAGTTAAAACTAATAAAAAATTATCTTAGAAGCAGCATTGTCACAAGAACGTTGGAAGGGACTTTCCATTTTAAGCATTGAATGCGAGCAAGCTCGAAAACTCGCAACGGATGCAATAATCCACGAATTCGCCAGGAAAAACACCACGAAGAATAATCGTTTCTTATATTGTAAGAAGAAAGAAACCAAAATAATGCATTTTTAAAAAGCAATGTCATTTTTGTGACTTTTTGCAATTTGTCACGAGGTATTTTTGGGGGAGGGGCCCACACATTAAACTTGCGGGGGGGGGGGGCTGGGACTTTGCGGCCACGCCACTGTCCCTCCATGATTCTTCTACCAAAGGTCGATAATCATTAAACCATCTATATAACTGATACAAAAGGGTTAATACCTTATCGCTCCCTCCCCCCCCCCCCCGCCACATCTTCAAATTCATAATGGTTTTAGGTTAGTACCAGTACTAACATCAACACTCAGAATTCCGTTTGAATGAATATTTAATAATCTATAGTATGTAAGGTTTAGACTGGATGCATGCGGGCGGGGTGGAAGGACGGGGGCGGTGGAGTGGAATGGCGTTATGTGGGAGGGGGGTATTGATGGATTAATGTATTATTTCATAGTAGTAACTATGATTATCTGTCGATTCATCAAGGGCACAAATGCACAATGCATTTGGAAGCACATTGTTTTTAGTGTACAAACACACTTTAATTTTCCTTGGGTGAATGCAAACATCGTTTATATCAGATTACTTGTTGCACATACTAAAGAATGCGAAATATTTGTAGGCACTGTAGTACAATAAGCACACACTAGTCTAAAACGATTTGTGTAGAACACAGCTTACCATTGTTTAAATGTATAAAAATATATCTTGAGTTACAATACAAGTGGATTGATTGACTACACGACAATACGGTTTCACAAATTGCTATTTATTTGAGTAAATTCCGCCTAAATATGTACTATTTGAATCGTTATATCTTAGTGCACCAGTAGAAGGTCTTAATTTCGTTTGAGCACAATAGTGCATTATCTGTGTTATTGACTGCAATCTGCGGCTGAATAAAAAGTAGATAGCCAGAGTTGGGTTACGGAACAATGCCCATACTCACATAAGCTCACATTTTGAACGGTATTAATTTAACGTATTAATCCATTAAGATTTTCTAATCATAAAAAATTGTTGTTTTACTTTTTCTAGTATGTCTCTATGATGGTTTTGAACTTCAAATTATTGCTACATATATAGTGCGCGTTTTTGTTATGCATATATTGGTGTTGTACACACAGTCACGCATATCTTAATGTTATACAGATTAAATTACAAAAATTCAACATCTACTGGAAATTAACAGGTCTCTAACTATTCACATTTTGCAACACTAGAACTCCAAGCATGAATGAAACATAATTTTGGGGATGTTGTATTGGTCAGGGTACCTGCTCGCCAAGTGGAAACCCTGGGTTTAGTTTCCAGTCGGGGTCGGTTTACTTTCTGTCTGGGTTTCACTCAAATTGTTCAATCCAGCAGTTTTTTTTAAGGGATATTTATCTTAAATGGATATAACTTTCAATAATGCTACTCCGTTACAACACAGTGGTTCAATATAGAATGATAATCAAATTAAAGAACCGATAAATCAATTAAAATAACCAACAAATTCCCTACATTGTGCATTTGATTAGTTTAAGTGGTTCCTTCCCAGTGGTGACTGGTGCTCACAAACAGAGCAGTAGTGCACATTTTTATTCGTCCCATTTCCTCATCTGTCTCAGTTACACACATTTATTCCACCAAGTTTATCTTCCCATTCAAACCGTCATTCATTGCGATATAAACGCATGGGCGCCGCTGAGGGCACGGCGAGGGGGCTGGGGGGGGGGGGGCATCTAAAATGCCAACGGTAAGGCCACAGATAAGGGATTGGTAAGGCTTATAATAAAATTTAGAATATTTTTAATCCAGCGAGTATTTTAGTCATTACAAAATTATGGAGATTATTTACCAACGCATTATTTACTAACCCATCAATTACATGACACCAAACAATATCGTTTCAAAGTTGCGACCTTTCCCAACAATGTGGTGGCCCTGCACCCACCCAAAAACATGCGTATTAAAAACGAAATTGATTTGCTACCTAAACTTGCCCACAATTTCAAACTCACGGCCACTAGAAATCCCCATAGGATACGGAAGCTAAAACGTTACGTTTCGCCACACTTAAAGCTGACGATCCCGACGCTACACAACAAATAATAAATACACCGGTTTTAAGCGCTCTCTCCTGCAAGTGGTCAAAATAATGCAGAATTTTTTGCTTGAAACTGACATTTCAATAAATTAAACTTTATGTTGAAGGTAACTGACGATAACCGAAAACAGTCTTAATTGGCTTGCAACAGTAAATTCAATGCGTCCGCTGAAACTCCCAATTTGTGGGTTTCAAAAATCATAATTATAAGAAATATGTTGTACACAACAAACCAACAGCAACAACAACAACAATTGTATTAACAATTGTACATTTCATTAATATTTCTTATTTCCAATAATGAGTCGAGGGCCACTGTCCCACTGACAAGACACTCGCGGGCCAGGGGTTGGACACCACTGCATAGATGACACGGTAATTTTGGATATGAACCCCCTCTATCTATTAAGTGTTTATATATTGCCTACGTTTTTATCATAACATTTTTGTTCTTGATTATAATGTCAAAAGAACTTGAACCTACTTCGTAATCGGGGTGGACGTGTATACCACTTTCTTCGTGATTGCTTTGCCTCCCCCCTCCCCCCCCCCCCCCCCCCCCCTCCCATGCATACCATCTAATTCGCGCTGAACCGGTAGACCAAGTTGAACTGAAAGAGATGGCTCAGTAATAGTACACGAGGCTCTTATTCCGGAGGACGCCGTTTCGACACCCGCTACTCTGACCTACCCTACCCGCAATTCTGACTGAAGGGTTTTTCCGACGTTTTCCTCAGTCACTAGGCGAATGCTTGGATTGAATCGTATACTAACAAACATCGGACCACGTATTCTCCCCAACCATTTCAAATACCACAATACCTTTAGTTATGGTCACCTGAAGACGGACATAAATTTTTCCTGGGCAGGTTCTAATATACAGTGTTGAAAAGTAACAATATGTTCATTCGAAAAAATAAATTTGTTTGCCAGCTAGTAGGCCTATGATGATCGTTTGCTGCATATTTATAAAAAAAAATCTAAATAGCCGGTGAAAGATTGTTTACGCGCGTAATATGCGTTTTGTAGTGTCATTATTCGGTTGTTTTGGTGAAAGTCCTCACACTCTGTATATATTGTCATATTAGAATACACACGATCATGATTCAGATCAGTTGCCTGGAGACAGGGCGAGTGTTGATCGCAGTGCCATGTTGCAAGCTCTTGCAACGCGGCAACGCTGTGGGTATCGCTTGTCTCGTTGTCGTCTTTGAGAGCAAGAACGTTTGATGGCATTCGCGAGTGAATGTTTGATATGGGGACCTCTTCACACAGAATAGGTACTCTGTAAGCATCTGGGAGTGGGGGCTTATTTACATTGGGCAATATGAATGGAATGCATACATATATTGTTTATTTAAAAAAAGCCAGGTGATCCTACACGAAACGACAAATAGTGTATTTATTTATTTTAATTTATTTTTAAATAACTCTTTATATTATGTGTGTGTTTAGGTAATAATTTAGACGGTATAAGCACAAAAAATGTGTATCAATACCAGGGCTTAATTTTTAATTGAATACGAACCGGAACGCATATTTTGTTTGTCAAATATAATTTGGCACCAACCCCGCCCACATTTATACATTGTGAACACAGATAATATAATATGTAATTATTAATTAGTTATCTGTTTAGTGTCGGTGGTCAGTCAGAAGGTTATTGCGTTGTATTTGGGTCTGGCTACCTATAGGGGTAATTCATAAACTTGAATTACTTGCATTCATACCAACAAATAAAAAAATATATTTGTGAAATTTTCAGAGATACGAACTAATTCACGAGTTTTTAAGGAGTAACCTACGTTACGAAATAATACCGGAACGCACATTCTGGTTTCGGAAAAGGAATCGGAACTGCGTTCCGGTGCGTTCCGGCTCAAATTAACCCCTGATCAATACCCAAAGCGTCTCGACAGTACTGGCTGAAAGCTTGAGAGTATGAGGTATGAGGCTCTTATGAATCTCCTGATTACGCTACCGGGGTGGGTGGGTATAAGCTAGGCTGATATGATCCCACCCCACACAAATATTTGTCGTAGGGGATTTAGCTTTTCTGCACCCCCGAAGTCGCCGCCCTGTGCCAATACACTAGAATCACCGTGCCGACAATAATATGGTGGATTTTGTTGGCGAAATATCATTTGGGATCAGTTTCTTCTTGAGTGCTAATTAACTCCCACAGTACCAAAGACATGCGTCTTACCTTATTGGCCTCTACGCTTCTTCATGTATGTCCACGCTTACAATCTACACTACACAACTAATACAACTCACGACACACACTACACAGTTCACTAACACAAGAAATAGGCCTATAATGTAATTATTCGATAGATATCACTGAAAGTACGGAGAGCAAAGCACGACCTTTGTGATAGACTGCTAAAACACGACTAATGGACAAAGAACGCGGAATTCCGACTAACGCCACCCCAGTCCCCAGAATCTGCTAAAAATTTACCTCTGTGTGTATGCCCGCACGTGGCAAGCAATAAGCACACTGTCGCGCCAAGGTCACGTTATATTTACACTTTGGAGCGATGAGAAACCTTTCTGCGTCTACTTTCGAGGAATAATGTAACAAATAATTCATTTTAAAAAAGCAGTGTAATTTTTATGACTTTTTGTAATTTGTCACAGGGTGTTTTTTTGGGGGGAGTGGGGCGGGGGAACGGGGACTGCTCTACGCCACTTCCCATCCATGATTGTCCTACCAAAGGTCCATAATCATTAAACCATCTACGTCACTGATACAAAGGGTTAATAGCGGATCGCGCCCCCCATCCCCCACCCCCCGCAGCAACTCAAAATGTATAATGGTTTTAGTTTAGTACCTACAAACATCAACACTCGAAATTTCTTTTGGATGAATATACTTAATCTTGTCATTTTCTGGGAACTTGTGCAGTGAATTTCACAGAATTTTTCTTTCGCCTGTGGCTGTTTCCCCCGTCCCATTATTTACATCATCAACACAAGCATCCTACCTCCCAGAAAATACTGAAGTCTAGGTCCGCCACTGTTTCTGCTTCTACTTTTTGTATTTTCGTGACACCAAAAAAATACTGGTAGTACAAGTACATTAATATCATGAAACATATTTAATACAACTCTTATTTTCCGAGCACAAAGTAAAAAAATAGCTGACATCTAAAACTTACAGGAAATAAGACAGCAGTCCGCCTATACATTGCACGAATAATATAGGTGTGTGTTTTTATTGTTCGTGTAGACTGTAGAGTGGAGACAGTACAGAGTGTAAAATTTCATAACATGCAAATATTATAGCAGATAGTACACATCTGTTAGACTGTTATCGGCTTACATCACAACAGCAAATAACAACCAATCATATAAGAAAGTGGTGTGATTATTTTTCGAACACACTCGGTGGGGACGACCCCCCCCCCCCCCTCTCCACCACCTTGTTACCATGGTGTAACATTGTAAGTTTTCGAAAGAATTTCCCACAAAACTATACACCTTCAATCCACATCGAGGCTTGTAGATGATCCAAATTTCAACTTGATTGGACTTTCCGTTCGACTGCTATCGCGAGACATATATATATATATATATATATATATATATATATATATATATATATATATATATACAAAAAAAAAACAATCAAACACAACCAGTGCCATTAAAGTGTAATGAAAACGCTCGCTTCGCTCGCTTAATAACCACACAATTTCCTCATCCTATCAACAAATTAGAAATTTTCTGCATCAAATTTAAATGATGACGTGAAAATCATAATTGCTTGCATTTGGTTGCCGCAAACGGCAAATTGCAATTATTATCAAATGTTTTATCATGCGGAATAACAATGTTTCGGTGAAGCCAGGCGCAACATCAAAAACTCGTAGATGTTTTGTGTTATAAGCAAAGGTATAACCTAGAAATCAAGTGCAGTTTTCTAACGCCCACTTTCTTAACTCCTCTCCTTAACCTTTAAAATTAACTAATTAAGTCCCTTTCCCCAAAGGATACGACGTTACAAATGAATATCCTCGCCGGTATAGTGTAAATAATCAATTTTCATTTTCCCTATTAACATTTACATCAAATAATATTTTTTGTAGCATGGTATCTGGAAAATGTAAACCATTTGTCTCAAAGGGTGGATCGATGTGACTAGAGGTAATTAAACGATAGAAGGGGGTAATTCAATCTATTATTATTTAAGCCAGATATGATAAAAAGATCTTTTTAGAAATTGCATTGTTTCTTACTCTAAACAGAGCATAAAAGTTTGATAAAATAACAGCTATCTAGGAATGTGTTGGAAATTGTTCACTATATTGTTCATATAAATATGGTGGAAGAATATATGGATATGGTAGAAGAATTGTGTTAGGTGGGAAGGTCATTCGATAAAATCAATCAAAAGATTCTCTATTTAATTGATTGAGGAAAACCTTAGTTAAACATTCAGTCCAGACTACCGAACCAGTAAATAAGTGAATAGCTTCCAAAATAATTACAATAAACATCCATCAGCTTAAAAAATCAAAATTTGTTGTTTGATAATTTTTTGGAGTTCCGACATGGCTTTTGTGAGTCATTTTTACCGAAGTATCATGAGACTGTCTAGAACATTTTCTGAAATTATCCACTTGTTATCTTTCCGACGCTACTTTAGTGCTCCAGAAGCCTATTTATGCCTCGGTTATGTGATCCTGAAGCAATAAAGGATGATCATCATGACAATTTAGATTAATACTATACATTCATAAATACTATTTTTAAAGTCAAACTGGCTCTCTACCTCTTAACATCCTCCCATTATCTTCATAATTCACCCATTCATTGTCTCGATTAGCCTCGTTGCAAAAATATGAGACGTTAAGCCCAAATATCAATCAACCAATCAATCAGTAGGATACCCCAATTATGGCGGAGTGCACTGATTCTATAAATGTGACTCCGCTACCCTTATTGCCAGCTGAAAATAAATATAGTCAATGGGCTTGATGAACGAATGGAATAGAAAATAGAATAGAATTTTGTTAGTGTGTAAGTTGTAAGTTTTTAAGATTAAAACATCACTAATTTGTACTTATAACTAGAGGCAGAGCAAAATGGTGATAACGAAAAACGGGAAATTTGTATTTTTCAAAACAAACAAAATTCGGATTTTTGTAACACCATTTCTCATCATCTTTACTTAAAACGCCCAACTGGCTTAATGACGCCTTAATAAGGACCTTTAATGAATTACTCAATCAAGCAACCAATCAGTCAATCAATCAATCCATCAATCAATCTCTTTCAACTAACTACTGCTTACTTTTAACCTTTTGTATCGTCCGAGTGTGTATGTGTGAAAAGTCCCCGTATAGAGAGTTAGTGTGTAATACACACGGTATTTAGAAACTGACTCGAGCTAGCCAAGTCGGAGTTCAATTATCCTTTTAAATGCATTGCAACGTTGCGAAAGAAATGTCTCAACACTGGTTCTAAATATAGCACAGCGATACGATTTAAGTCCCCAGAATATCGAGTAATGGTGATTTTTCACACAATACACACACGTACCTCGAGCTTAGAGACAACATTTCAAGCAACGCATTGGGTGTGACCTTGAGTAACCTTGCCGACAAACCGACAGAAAGTTCGACTCGGTCGCGAACTACGATCGAAGCACCTCTAATAACAGATGGACTATGTGAACTAAAATGCAACTAGCTGTTCACTTTTAAATAAAACTATTATTTTATAAAATTACCACATAACAATTTCTGTACTAAAACAATTGCGTCTTTGAGGTGTCAATTACAAACAAACAAACCAAGACTAGACTACAGGTATCGATTTCTCACATTCAGAGAATTAACTTAGGCATGTAGTTTGAATAATATCTATATTTAATGTACCACAACCAATATGGACGTACAAGTACATACATCGGGCGTCGATGGAGCGACTGTCTGATACAATATTTCGTTAACTAAAATTTTTCAATTCCAAACCTGTTTATTTTCATTGTAGTACAACGGTTCGTCCGATGAATAAACGGTTTTACATTCGTTACTCTCACACCATCGCCGATGAAATTGCGGTTACATAAAATGATTTTCATCGAAATCGCTGGGACGTTACGATGCTAGGGGTCGAGGCGTCGTTTTTGGCGTTGCGAAAACTAAATACACCTAGTGATGTACTTAATTGGGAATGGTTTTGTTGGAAACATTTTTCTCTAAACCTCTCGGTACGTTCGTTAACGGGTTGCTAGAATTTCCCAATTCCAAACCTGTTCATTTTCATTATAGTGCAACGGTAAGTCCGATTCAAAAACGGTTTTCACATTCGTTATCTACCTACAACCGTCGATGTAATTGTAGTAAAAACGAATGATTTCCGATAGAAATCGCCGGGACGCCACGACGCTAGGGGCGAGGCGTCGTTTTTGGCGTTGTACAAACTAAATAAACTTGGTGAGGTCTTAAATTGGGAATGGTTTTGTTTGAAACATTTTGATCTCACCCTCTTGGTACGCCCGTCAACGAGCAGATAATGTATTCATTTTAACAATTAATTGTATAAAAATTATTATTGCTAGAGAGAAAATGAAAACATGTCCGTAACCGAATTCACTCACTCTGTACGATTTTGCAAAATCTGTCCGATCCGTGCTTCCAATCGGGAGATACAGCCGTATGTATTGGAAAGATATTGTCATAAGAAGCTACTCAACCTATTACTTGCCTACCCCGACCCTTGAGCTGTGTTTTCAAACCAAAATATTATTCTCGTCTGAGGAAATGTACGTGTATAAAATCGATCATAACTCGACCAGTTATTCATCCAGAGTTAAACGAAAGGTCGCAATCGATTTGTATTTGTAAGGGCTATTGGATCCATACAGGCAACGAAAGCGAGCCTGACGCGTTCAGCCACACCGACTCCTAATTGGTCAAACATATTATGGGCTCTATCACAATAAGATGTAGAGTTAGAGATTGGAATCTTGTAACATTCGATTTAGAATAACGAATTCTATTTCGTTAAAAATTTGCACGCGTTTAATTGGATGAGACAAAGGGAAATGCTTGCCGAAAGAATGTAAATTTTAAACAAATAGACATAAGTTAAAATCGATCATAACTCAGCCAGTTATTCATCGGGAGTTAAACGGAAATTTGCAATCGATTTGTAATTGTAAGAGCTATTGGATCCGTATATACAACGAGAGTGAGCCTGGCGCGTTCAACCATACAGACTCCTAATTGGTCGAACATATTATGGGCGCTATCTCAACGAGTGTTAGAGACACATTGTTAAAACTGGCTCCATTGGATTTACAACAACGAATTCTATTTAGACAACCATTACGCGTGTCAATGGTGTGAGACAAAGAAAAATACTTACCGAAAAATGTTAATTTTGAAATTAATAGATATTCGAATAAATCGATCATAACTCAGCCAGTTATTCATCGGGAGTTAAACGGAAATTCGCAATCGGTTTGTAATTGTAAGGGATATTGGATCCGTACATACACGAGAGCGAGTGCGACGCGTTCAACCACACTGACTCCTTATTGGTCGACCATATTATAGACTCTATCTCAAGGAGTTTGAGAACTAAAGATTGGAACCTTCTTTCATTCGCTTTAGAATAACGAATTCTATTTCGAAAAAAATTTGCACGCGTTTCAATGGGGTGCGACAAAGGAAAATAATTACCGAAATAATGTAAATCTTTAACAATAGACATTCGATTTAATCGACCAATACTCAACCAGTTATTCCTCGGAATTCATCGAAGAAGGTCGCAATCGATTTGTATTTGTATGGGCTATTGGATCCGCACATGCAACGAAAGCGAGCCTGACGCGTTCAGCCACACTGACTCCCAATTTGTCGACCATTTTATGGGCGCTATCTCAATGAGTTTTTTGGGTTAAAGTTCTTTTCATCAGTGGAAAAAATCGTGGTAGAGTCGAACGTTCGACTGCAGTTTCGAACACCTTGCAATACAGTTTGCGAATAACGTTCCAGAAATGTAAGTAAAATTCTACGGTCAAGCCGTCTGACCCACACGATTTTCCTTTTGTTAATTGTTCGAGAGCCACCCGCAACTCTGCAACTGTAGGCATGGCGTCAAGCTTGTTCCTAGCAGCGTCGGAGATTTTCGGGAGGTCGGCAAAAAGATGAGGGACGTTCAAATTGTTGTTTCCAGGGTTAGAATATAGCTGCTGGAAATGACTTCGCACATGTGTACGAATAGCAGCAGCGTCTTTCGAAACGGTACCCCCAATTTCAAGACAAGAAAGTTGAGTAGGTGAGTGGTGCACCATTCCGTACTGATAGAAAAAGGGTGTAGCAGTATTACCGTATTGGAGCATGTTGGCAGACTCCACAGCGGCAGTGGCGTGGGCTTCCGAGTAGTGGATTCTTCGTACTTGAGCGGCACAAGCATTGAGCTCAATACATTCTTGCTCGGACAAGTTTGATTTAGATTTAAGATTGTAAAGATTACGCTCAAGATCTTTGAGCGTGCTTGTTTTCTCGTGAAAACGGTGGGCTGTGTATCGTTGGGTGGCTAATCTTATTTCGTTTTTTAGCCCTTCCCAACACTCGAAGGGATCGGTTTCATTACACTTGTCAGAGAAGGTTGTAATCAGCGCGCACACTACTGAGGTGTAGTAGGTGTCCTGTAAGAGCATATTGTTGAACTTCCAATTGGGAGATTTATGAGAGACGGTGAGAGGGAGTTCAAGAGAAAACACTACACAACAGTGGTCCGAAAATGACGGTATTATTTTAGGCAGCGCCGCGAATCCAATGTTGGAAGCCTGGATGTAAAACCTGTCCAGACGAGCTCTTGGGCGTCGGACGTGAGTGCCTACATACGTGTATGCAAGCTCTCGAGGGTTCGAAGTCCGCCACACGTCTTGTAAATTCTCTTTGGACAGGATGGTAGCCAGGCGCTGCGCTAGACTTCGACGATTTTCCACACAGCCGGAACGATCAAGTGGGTCAATGGTAAGGTTCCAATCTCCCCCCAATATAACCACATGGCTATGATGAACACTGGAGAGATACCTGTCGAGTGAAAGCAGCACCGGTACAACGATGTTGTTGTCATGGGGTAGATAAACATTAACCAGGTGGCATTGTCGTCCATCCAATTGAACCTGAGCACATTGCGCATAGCCGGGAACAAGAATGTTTGTAGAGTCGAACGGCGTTTTTGACGCTATCAAAGTGCCACTGCTGTTCTGGACATCCGAGTTTATTGCAAAGTTGTAGGTTTTGTTTAAAAATTCGTAAGTAGGGGAAGAAGAAAGGTTTGTTTCTTGAATAAAAAATACGTCAGATCGTAGTCTACGGAGGAAATTTGTAAGAGCGATTTGTTTTATGTCACTTTTCATACCACGTATGTTTAAAGGGATAGTCGGGTGAAAAACTTAAGAACTACCATTTGTAGATGTCCACCTTTAAATATAAAAAACATGACTAAAAGATACCATACTTTAAAAGCAGGCTGTTAAAAAATTAAAGAAAACGTGATTATTTGGTTTGGTGCTACCAAGTAGCACCGAGCAACTTTTCTCATGGTAATTCCCATATAAAAAAATGTTGCCTTGAGAAAGTAAAACCACCGCTAAAATAAGGCACTGATCAAAAATCGATCAGGAGGTTTAATGTGCATCGTTTCTCTACCGATAACATGCTTCTTAGAACGAACGTTTACTTCTACAAAATACCCTGCAATTAATTTTTGTGTGACATGATGTGTAGAAAAGTTGCAATCTGTTTTGAGCAATACTGTCCGCAGTCGCCGAGCGTTTCGCGGAGCGCGGGCTGGTCTCGTATAACACAATGAGTCCTCTGTCTATCGGGAAGGCGCCAGCGACCTCAGAACCGATTCAGTTACACTACGCTTTAGAAGAAAAATGCAGCAAGAGCTGCCGAAGGGAATCTAGTAGAATAGCTAATTGTTCACTATTTTTTTTTCTTGCATTTAAGCAACCTTTATCAATTGTATTTTACACATAACTGAATTTCATGGACTAATGACTAATTGGTGATTTTTTAGTTCTTCATCTGACTATCCCTTTAAGGACATAAAATTGACCATTTTGAAATGAGATTAAGAATTTGTTTGGGGTATAAACCCTGATTCAGCGGCCATGGATTTCAATATCCGCGCAATCCGTTTTTTTAAATTTAAGTCATGTGTGCTTTGAGCAGTCTTTTCCAGTTCCACGTAGAACGATTCTACATTGTCAGAGTAGGATTTAACAATTGGTAAAATTTTCTTAAAATGCCTTGCATTTTTAAGAAAAGCCTTGATGTTCTCCGCCGTTATAGATCCTTCTTTGGTTCTCGAATCAGTCGACTGCATAAACTCTTCCGATAGAAAAGAGTCGTTTGATGCTAACGACTCGCAGTCGGACTGAGCGTCATCGTCAAGTCGCGATCGTTTGTTTGAAGGTTGATGTAGAACAATAGGCGAGGAGAAAGACGGTTGATGAGCGACAGTAGGAGAAGACAGAGACAGTTCCTTAACCTCCGGTATGGGAGGAGGTGAACGTTTGTTTAAAGGTTGGTTCACAAAAACAGGTGAAGAGATAGTGGGTTCCTGTTCTTCAACCTCCGGGAGGGGAAGAGGCGTACATTTATTCAATGGTTTGTTTACGATAATAGGAGAGGAGATAGACGGTTCTTCGACCTCCTTAACGGAAGGAGGAGGAGGCGGTGGAAGGGTTGTTGTGTGGTATTGAGCTAGTCGTTGCAGTGACGATTTGGCCTTGACCTCTAGAATTGAAGAAGAGGTATTCAGTTGGTCCGTCTTACCACCGTCACTACCGGCCGGCGCGGCAGGAAGAATAGGGACGCAGGGTCGGAGAGATAGTGATTCACGCGGTGCGCCACTCACAGTTTGAGCGAAGGTGGGCTTTCCAGGTGGCAAGGGGGGATAGTTTAAAGTAGACGGTAAGTTGGATGTCGACGGAACGACACGAGGGTTCTGCATTTGAAGGTTGGGTTGTTTAGGAGTCGATTGCTTGCAGTTCCTGGAGACGTGTCCCTTCTCGTTACACGTAAGACACGTCACGTCCTCCATAGTAATGAAAACAATTACCTTTACGTTGTCCTTCTCGAAGTGTAGAGCATCGGGCACTTTGGATATATCCCTAAAGACAACATACGCCAGTTTTCGGAACGATTTGATATGAGAACAACCAGTGAGCTTTGATCCTGTTGACAGGTCGCGTATTTGGCCGGTAATATTACCGTATTGTGAAAGTTTTTCAGTCAGCATATCATTGGTTATGAAGGGGAAAACATTAGAAAGGACGATTTTGGTTGCAGACGAAAAATATTTTCGAATAGGAACGTAGTTGCCCTTGACAGTAATGAAATTGTCCTGAATAAGCGTATCAATAGCTGCTTCAGTTTTCAGAAATATACAAACACGTCCGCCAGACACACGTGACGCGTGCGTGATTTGATCACCGGAAACAAGTTCGAGAGCGCCTTGTAGGTAGTCATCGATGGAAGTATCGGGAAGATTATCAATAATAACTGCCAATTTCGGTGAAACTGACATGATTCAATTCTTAGTTGGTCACCGCTTACTGGATCATTAAAAGAATCCCTGAAGTGCTTTGGAATCAAAGAACTTATAGGAATGGTTGTGAGAGAATGGTTGCTCTTTGAAAGCAAAGAACTTAGATCGATTGTTGTAGGACCCGTCGAGAAGGCTGTGGTTGTAGGTTTTTGTTTTCAATAGCATCAGAACTGAATCCAAAATGTATTTATGTAATTATTTCACTGAAATAATACTTATTCAGTCATTTTACTTACGAAAGACGATAATGTATATCAGTAGCTTGCCTGAGTACGGTCGAATAGGATGGGCCTATGTTTTCAGAGCGTGATATTTCATCCCCTTGAGTGCGGTTAGTCAATGGCGAGCACACGCATGATGCACATATCACCAGAAAACACACAAAAAGATTGATAACTTCAAAAAACAGTTGTTTTTAACCACTTACGATACACACGGAGATATATCTTCACTAATACTATCGTATAAGACAAGTTTAGGAATTATCGCACGACTTTTACTCGCAAATAATTAACAATTCGCAGGAGCCGATGTGAAACACGTCCGTCCACTTCGAGATCGATAGATAGATAGATAGATAGATAGATAGATAGATGGATAGATATGATATAGATAGATAACTTTTAAAATAAAGAAAATAAAGAAATTTACAAAAATGTAACGTGAACCGGGAATCAAACCCTGCACCTTCTGTATTGGAATTTGGAAGCAGGAATAAGCCCACTCACTAGCTAAGCCATTGTTGGTGCCAGAGCGATTTTTTTTTAGTTGTTTACTTAATTAGCTACTATGGATTTCCATCGTTGGTCTATATTAGCTTTTCGCAATGATTGTAGATGAATGCGTTAATTTTTTCCGCAACAGAATTGTACGCTATCTTAGAAACAGCCTGGGAAACGTAATCTGCATGGTCGTACGCCTGCGAGCTTGTGTACTCCCCCCCTTCGCCCCCCCACCCCCTCCCCCTTCCAAAAGCGCTTCCCGACCAAGCTTCGCTCTCTACACAGACACTCAGACAGGCAGCCGCTAGGACTCTGGGCTAGAGGTCTGCACGGGTCTTGCACGGGTACGGACTTCGCCCGCAGGCCGGGCACGGGTCTTGATATGCCGGGCCTGGGCCTACCTATCAGTGAACGAGGAGGGATTTTTTCGGGCTTTTTTAATTTTTCCCGTAATTTTTTGTAATCCGTACTGCAATGTAAGAAAATTAATGCTCTTTTACCAAAATTCCTGAAACAAACCAAGCACCAAGCATTTAGTTTCCCGAAATAGTATAAACTTCCGGTCACAAAATTTTTATTGAAATTCTTCTCGTTACTTATACTTTTACTGTCAATAGTTACTAATATCGTTTCATCGAATTTTCTTTTCATTCCCACCCTGTCGTTCGTATTCCTTGCAAATATTACAAAAATTAATTTGTTGTTTTAACAGTTGAATGGGCTTTTACGGGCCGGGCCCAGGCTTTGATAAGCTTACTCAGTACGGGCCGGTACGGGCCCGGGCTGAAGATGTAGGCTATATAGAATCGAACCTTTTAGAGAAATTGTATAAACAGATCTATATAGAAAAGTTGAAAAAAGGACTCAATGGGAAACTTCCTTACTCTTGCATCAAAAGATTAAGTATTGTTATATTTTATCAGTGGAAAAAATAAAGAATACGTTAATTTTTTAACTAGTGAAAAGCCATTGTGTTTGGTGGCTAAAAATGATATGGCAGGTCATCATGATTAGTAAGTAAGATTTGAATCTCTGATCGAAGGTACTTACGAAGTTACGATCAGAGGGTATAGCTTGAATTACCTCAAATATACCGTGTGTATAACTCGATTTCAGTTCTAAGCATAAACCCATGCGAATGAAGGAAGTAACAAATATTTTTCAATGCCAATATTTCACGGAGGCAAGTATCGTCGATTTTAAAGATGACTGTTACCTTACTACATTGAACAATATTCGTGAGAAACATAATTACTGAGTAAAAGCGTGCCAAATTCATGCTGCAAGAAGAGGGGGTGCTTGGCTGGCAGTGCTGGTGCGCAAATGGCACGACAATCAACTGTTCGTTTTGTGTTGTTGACGGGTGTTGTTTGTCTGTCAGAATGAGTGACACATCATGTTTTCTAACTTTATAAGCGTTTAGGATGGCTTGCTTCGAGCTATTTAACATGGGTTCTGGCTAGCCTTCTTGTTCTGCTAAAAACAATCGGAAGTTAGCGTGCTTTTTTTGTAAGGCCAGTAAATCTTATTCTCTGTGGGCCTATTTTCTCACATATTAAAGAATCTGTAATTATGAAAACTATATGAATGGTATAAACTTCTTAAAATGTATAGAAATAAACATTAAAATGTACTATATTTATTTACTCGGGTTTGAAAACAGGTACAAAAGATCAAACAAATTTAGAAATTGGTATTTTCTGTGACAACAAGCCTGATTTTTTTTCTGTTCAGCTCACATTAAATATGTGGAAGAAAACGGGATTTTACAAGATCTGTGCGTGCCGCGATCTTCATTTTCGCGTGTTTTTTAGTTTTTGTAGATTGTCGGGCTAAGGCTGGAACAGTCCTG
This sequence comes from Isoperla grammatica, assembly GCA_945910005.1. Lineage (NCBI taxonomy): Eukaryota > Metazoa > Arthropoda > Insecta > Plecoptera > Perlodidae > Isoperla > Isoperla grammatica. The sequence continues at coordinate 1,885 of CAMDTW010000357.1, read as the reverse complement.
TCTTTGTTTTCGCTACTCGATCGAGGCACGCGACAATTCTACTCCGATTACGAGTGAGGGAAGAGGGAAGTGATTCGTCTATCTCCGTCTTTCTCTGTCAATGTGTGTTTCGTTTCAACGAGATCACCGGTGCATATTAGAGATGTGTGATATTAGGACGTATCTTTGGTTTGGACCTACTTCAATACTTCATGAAACGTGTGTTGTGAAAATTGAAAAAAAATGTGATCACCGGCGCTCTAGCAAGAAAGAGGTGGCTCAGGGGTAAGACGCAGGACTCTTCTTCGGGAGGTCGCCGGTTCGATTCCGGCCACCGGCAGTCCTGACTGAAGGTTTTTTCCGAGGTTGTCCTCAGTCGTAAAGGCAAATTTGCTGGGATTGAGTCCTACTATTAGCCCTCGGACATTCCTTCCCAGCTATCCAAACACCCTACTAGCCTAGTTGAGTCAGCTGAAGATGGGCACATCAGGTAACGCTGGTATCCACCCTATAACGGGTCCACCCTATATAGGGTATGATCCAATGACCACAATAACATCGTCACATATTGTTACTAACAACAAATTGATTTTAGCAAACAATGCAACAAAATTATTAGTGTTAATTACTAAAAATTTTGATTTTGTTGGTTTTAAAAAATAATTATTAGTATATAAACACATGCTCTGTAAACTTACAAGATATATTTGTGTAAGACTACCAATATTTTTTATCAGTGTGGTATACAAACAATTGGTTCACTATGAGAAAGGAAGAAAGTCCTCTAATTACTAATGGGGTAAAACCAAAGTGTGAAATTTAAATCTAAAATTAAAGTGATCTCATTGGATAATACCTCCCTTAGCTCTCATTGGCTAATTCAAAAGTGTGTAAACTAGGTTCTCAGTCATTCACAGAGACTTCAACAGTTCACACATATGTGTAAACTTCGCTCATGTCGCGCGGCAAAACAGTGAACTAAAATTCCGGGAATTCTAGTCAATGTGGGGACCCACTCAGAATTGCATGAAAATTTACGTGTATACTAATGTTAGGGCTGGGAGTACGAAAATGAGGTCTTTTGATTCTGGGGACCCAAGTCAAGTCCCCACAAAAAAAAAAGTCCCCAGAGTCCTGTTGTGTATTCATCCATGGGTCCCCACTTTGCTACGTTTGCACACACACACACACACACACACACACACACACACACACACACACACACACACACACACACACACACACACACACACACACACACACACACACACACACACACACACACACACACACATTCGAGACGTGCGTGGTGCTGCTGGAGCCGACGCCCAGGTTGTTGTCGGGGGAGATTTCAACTGCACGTTGAATCCCAACATCGACAGATCCAGTGGCAACGAGCGGTATCCACGGCTCATTAACCAGCTCCGCAACACGGTCACTGCAGCAGATCTCTCTGATTTGTGGCGGGAGTTTTATCCCGTCGACCCAGGCTTCACCTTCGTCGGCAACGCCCCTTTTCACAGCGCATCACGCATTGATCGTTTCTATGCTACTCCAGACGTGACGACCACGGTGACCGGAGTGCGGGTTCTGCCCTCGTTTTCCGATCACCTGGCCTTGCTCACAACCTTGTCTCTGCGCACCCCAAAGTTTGCCTCTCCCTATTGGCGTTTTGACAACTCCCTCCTCGACGACCCTTGCTTCGGGGATTGCGTTCGAGAGCTCTTAACCTCCTTCGAGGCACGACGCCACATGTACGCTTCCCTCCACCACTGGTGGGATGCCCTCAAACAGGAGATTAATACCACGACAATAAGGTTCGTTCGACTACGCCGACAGCTCAACGACGAAACGTTCATTCGTCTGGAGCGGCGAGTCGACCAAATCGTGTCTAGCCCCTTGCTTG
>CAMDTW010000356.1:0-32517 GCA_945910005.1 Isoperla grammatica | reverse complement strand
AAAATATAGAAATTGGCTGATTTCAGTCTATCTACCACAAACTTCGAGTTTTAAGAGGAATCTTGCATACAGTTGGGATTCCTAAGGGTTTCAACCAAAGTTGACAAATCGTTGTTTAAGAGCGTTTCAGGCTCCAATAAGCACAATTTGTCCATTTCGTCACATTTCGATAACTACTTTAGAAGTTACACCAACCGTTGAAAAATAATAATGTTAGTGTGCATTTTGAAAGAGTATTATGAAAATGCATAAATTTAGTTTTTTGGTCGTTTTTGGTTAAAATATGCATAAAATATTGAATTTGGCTGATTTTTTCTATCTTTTACAAACTTCCAGTTTTAAGAGGAATCTTGCATACGGCTGGAAATCCTAAGGGTTTCAACCAAAGTTGACAAATCGTTGTTTTAGAGCGATTCAAGCTCCAAAAAGCATAATTTGTCCATTTCGTCACATTTCGATAACTACTTTAGAAGTTACACCAACCGTTGAAAAATAAAAATGTTAGTGTGCATTCTGAAAGAGTGTTATGAAAATGCATAAATTGAGTTTTTTGGTCGTTTTTGGTTAAAATATGCATAAAATATAGAAATTGGCTGATTTCAGTCTATCTACCACAAACTTCCAGTTTTAAGACGAATCTTGCATACGGCTGGGATTCCTAAGTGTTTCAACCAAAGTTGACAAATCGTTGTTTTAGAGCGTTTCAGGCTCCAATAAGCACAATTTGTCAATTTTGTCACATTTCGATAACTTCTATAGAAGTCACACTCTCCGTTGAAAAATAAGAATTATAGTTTTTATTCTTCAAGAGTATTATGAAAATGCATAAATTGAGTTTTATGGTCGTTTTTAGTTTAAATATGCATAAAATATAGAAATTGGATGATTTCAGTCTATCTACCACAAACTTCCAGTTTTAAGAGGAATCTTGCATACGGCTGGGATTCCTAAGGGTTTCAACCATAGTTGACAAATCGTTGTTTAAGAGCGTTTTTAGGCTCCAATAAGCACAATTTGTCCATTTCGTCACATTTTGATAACTACTTTAGAAGTTACACCAACCGTTGAAAAATAATAATGTTAGTGTGCATTCTGAAAGAGTATTATGAAAATGCATAATTTGAGTTTTTTGGTCGTTTTTGGTTAAAATATGCATTAAATATAGAAATCGGCTGATTTTAGTCCATCTATTACAAACTTCCAGTTTTAAGAGGAATCTTGCATACGGCTGGGATTCCTAAGGGTTTCAACCAAATTGCACAAATCGTTGTTTAAGAGCGTTTCAGGCTCCAATAAGCACACTTAGTCCATTTCGTCACATTTCGATAACAACTTTAGAAGTTACACCAACCGTTGAAAAATAATAATGTTAGTGTGCATTCTGAAAGAGTATTATGAAAATGCACAAATTGAGTTTTTTTGTCGTTTTTGGTTAAAATATGCCTAAAATATAGAAATTGGCTGATTTTAGTCTATCTATTACAAACTTCCAGTTTTAAGAGGAATCTTGTATACGGCTGGGATTCTTAAGTGTTCCAACCAAAGTTGACAAATCATTGTTTTAGAGCGTTTAAGGCTCCAATAAGCACAATTTGTCCATTTCGTCACATTTCGATAACTTCTACAGAAGTTACACCCTCCGTTGAAAAATAAGAAATATAGTTTGCATTCTTCAAGAGTATTATAAAAAAGCATAAATTGAGTTTTTTCGTCGTTTTTGGTAAAAATATGCATAAAATATAGAAATCGGCTGATTTCAGTCTATCTACCACAAACTTCCAGTTTTAAGAGGAATCTTGCATAAGGCTGGGATTCCTAAGGGTTTCAACCAAAGTTGACAAATCGTTGTTTTAGAGCATTTCAGGCTCCAATAAGCACAATTTGTCCATTTCGTCACATTTCGATAACTTCTATAGAAGTTACACCCTCCGTTGAAAAATATGAATTATAGTTTTTATTCTTCAAGAGTATAATGAAAATGCATAAATTGAGGTTTTTGGTAGTTTTTGGTTAAAATATGCATAAAATATAGAAATTGGCTGCTTTTAGTCTATCTACCACAAACTTCCAGTTTTAAGAGGAATCTTGCATACGGCTGGGTTCCTAAGGTTTTCAACCAAATTGCACAAATCGTAGTTTTAGAGCGTTTCAGGCTCCAATAAGCACAATTTGTCCATTTCGTCACATTTCGATAACTTCTATAGAAGTCATACCCTCCGTTGAAAAATAAGAATTATAGTTTTTATTCTTCAAGAGTATTATGAAAATGCATAAATTGAGTTTAATGGTCGTTTTTGGTTAAAATATGCATTAAATATAGAAATTGGCTGATATCAGTCTATCTACCACAAACTTCGAGTTTTAAGAGGAATCTTGCATACAGCTGGGATTCCTAAGTGTTTCAACCAAAGTTGACAAATCGTTGTTTTAGAGCGTTTCAGGCTCCAATAAGCACAATTTGTCAATTTTGTCACATTTCGATAACTTCTATAGAAGTCACACCCTCCGTTGAAAAATAAGAATTATAGTTTTTATTCTTCAAGAGTATTATGAAAATGCATAAATTGAAATTTATGGTCGTTTTTGGTAAAAAATATGCATAAAATATAGAAAATGGCTGATTTCAGTCTATCTACCACAAACTTCGAGTTTTAAGAGAAATCTTGCATACAGCTGGGATTCCTAAGTGTACAACTAAAGTTGACAAATCGTTGTTTTAGAGCGTTTTAGGCTCCAATTAGCACAATTTGTCCATTTCGTCACATTTCGATAACTTCTTTAGAAGTAACACCCTCCGTTGAAAAATAAGAAATATAGTTTGCATTCTTCAAGAGTATTATGAAAATGCATAAATTGAGGTTTTTCGTCGTTTTTGGTTAAAACATGCATAAAATATAGAAATTGGCTGATTTCACTCTATCTACCACAAACTTCCAGTTTTAAGAGGCATCTTGCATACGGCTGGGATTCCTAAGGGTTTCAACCATAGTTGACAAATCGTTGTTTTAGAGCGTTTTTAGGCTCCAATAAGCACAATTTGTCCATTTCGTCACATTTTGATAACTACTTTAGAAGTTACACCAACCGTTGAAAAATAATAATGTTAGTGTGCATTCTGAAAGAGTATTATGAAAATGCATAATTTGAGTTTATGGTCGTTTTTGGTTAAAATATGCTTTCAATATAGAAATCGGCTGATTTTAGTCCATCTATTACAAACTTCCACATTTCGATAACTTCTATAGAAGTTACACCCTCCGTTGAAAAATAAGAATTATAGTTTTTATTCTTCAAGAGTATTATAAAAATGCATAAATTGAGATTTTTGGTCGTTTTTGGTTAAAATATGCATAAAATATAGAAATTGGCTGATTTCAGCCTATCTACCACAAACTTCCAGTTTTAAGAGGAATCTTGCATACGGCTGGGATTCCTAAGGGTTTCAACCAAAGTTGACAAATCGTTGTTTTAGAGCGTTGCAGGCTCCAATAAGCACAATTTGTCCATTTCGTCACATTTCGATACTTACTTGAGAAGTTACACCAACCGTTGAAAAATAATAATGTTAGTGTGCATTCTGAAAGAGTATTATGAAAATGCATAAATTGAGTTTTTTGATCGTTTTTGGTTAAATATGCATAAAATATAGAAATTGGCTGATTTTATTGTATCTACCACAAACTTCCAATTTTAAGATGAATCTTGCTTACGGATGGGATTCCTAAGGGTTTCAACCATATTGCACAAATCGTTGTTTTAGAGCGTTTCAGGCTCCAATAAGCACAATTTGTCCATTTCGTCACATTTCGATAACTTCTATAGAAGTTACACCCTCCGTTGAAAAATAAGAATTATAGGTTGCATTCTTCAAGAGTATTATGAAAATGCATAAATTGAGTTTTATGGTCGTTTTTGGTTAAAATATGCATAAAATATAGAAATTGGCTGATTTCAGTCTATCTTCCACAAACTTCGGGTTTTAAGAGGAATCTTGCATACAGCTGGGATTCCTAAGTGTTTCAACCAAAGTTGACAAATCGTTGTTTTAGAGCGTTTCAGGCTCCAATAAGCACAATTTGTCCATTTCGTCACATTTCGATAACTTCTTTAGAAGTTACACCCTCAGTTGAAAAATAAGAAATATAGTTTGCATTCTTCAAGAGTATTATGAAAATGCATAATTTGAGTTTTTTCGTCGTTTTTGGTTAAAATATGCATAAAATATAGAAATCGGCTGATTTCAGTCTATCTACCACAAACTTCCAGTTTTAAGAGGAATCTTGCATACGGCTGGGATTCCTAAGGGTTTCAACCAAATTGCACAAATCGTAGTTTTAGAGCGTTTCAGGCTCCAATAAGCACAATTTGTCCATTTCGTCACATTTCGATAACTTCTATAGAAGTTACACCCTCCGTTGAAAAATAAGAATTATAGTTTTTATTCTTCAAGAGTATTTTGTGTGCTTTAATGATTCCTGGAGCTAAGCCGGCGGAAGCGTATGATTCTGGTAGGGTCACCCTTGCCGGACTGGTCGAGGAGGAGAAGTCAGACGAAATGCAGTCCGCATCCAGTCGATGTGGGTTCCTCTCCGAGGTGACTGGTGGACACAAAGGGGGCTCTCAAGCATATTTTTTTTCTTTTCACATATCACCATTCCATTTTCATATCTTTCTATTACATCCTCTCTTCCCCATGTATGCTGGCCCCCTTTGTGCCCTAATCGCCCACCGCTGTGTTTGCCGTGCAGCGCGACCCGTGTCGGTGGAAAGGGGGATCCTGGCTGTTGAGGGAAGTGCTTCCCGCGGGTTGCATGGACCAACACGCAGCTTTGGCCTCTGCTTCATCTAGACGGGTGGTACAGTTTCAGCCCGAATTGTTTCAATCGGCAAGTATCAACTCACGTTGCATATATTGGGTTAGCGCTCCAGCTATATCTCTTGCGTATCAAATCAAATCAAACTCCATTTTATTCTCATATCTTAAATATTATGTACATAAGAATAAGAATAATAAGTTCATACACAACATAAAATGGTAGCATAGATAAAGGTACTAATCGTGTACACTTTTAAATAGGAAATGTGTATATACAATTTACATAGTAGTAGTGTTTTATTAAGGTACCTTGCATAAAATAGTTAAGTTGAATATATACGTACTGATACAATACAAAAATAGTAGTATATGATTTTTTTTTTTTTTTTTTTTTTTTACAAAAATAGCAGTATATTATTGTAGGGTTCTAGTACCTAGTAGTGTAGTAGCTAACTTGCAAACTAACAATGACTAATTTTAATTATATAAAATAGGAGTGAATGTAATAAATGTACATACACTGCAGTCATTTGGTAGGAAGTGTGTAAAACGATTTACAAAGTACTAGTAAATGTTGGAGGTAAGTTGAATGTAATTAAGTTAAATAGAAAGATAATTATAAACATTTAGGGTTGTAAATTACTACGTATTATGTTGTGTTGTTTGTGTTACTTTTGTTATGTTGTACTATTGTGTTATGAGAAACCCGCCTAAGAATAAATTCTTGTGTGCGGGTTGACATTATTATGGTTTTGCTTTTAAATCCTGGCGAACTGTAGGTACAGCGTGTGTTATTTCCATATATAGAATTGTGATTTGAGTGTGCTTAGGGTGAAATAAATTGAGACGGTGTGTTTATAGGAGAAAGTGTACTAAAAGACAATGTGATGAGTTATTTTATACAATTGTTTGTTGAGTGAAATGGAACTGATTTTTTTATTTTATTTTATTTATTTTATTATTTTTTAATTATAAATTATATTAATTAATTAATTTAGTCTAGTCTGGAGAAGATATTCCGCATGGTTACTTGGTTTGAACAATATGTTCTTTTATGTTCTTTCCCTGGCGTTGGAAGTTCCGCGTCCCAAATTGTGGCTCCATGGTGGGTGGGGAGCGCAGGAGATGAAACCGTTTCTTACTTTATGGAAAAAATATCAAACGCAAAAGGCATTAACTTAAAACGAAGAAAGGAGAGAGATACAGATGAAGAGGTGCAGGTGGCCGACACCCACAATGTGGAAATCGTCCCTCTGTACCTAGTGGTTAAACCGACAGAGAGGACGTTCAGTAAAATGAACCCTCTAATAATTGAAAAAAATTTGGAAGACTTACTAGGAGTCTTGCCATCAACCAAGAAGCTACGTGATGGATCATTGCTTGTCAACTGCGCCAACGAGAAACAGTCTAAAAAGCTGTTGGGTGTGTCAACTCTTTGCTCCCTTCCAGTCACCGTTGCGGGCCACCCGTCCTTGAACGTCTGCAAGGGGGTGATTTCGTGCTTTGATCTCCTGAACGTCAGTGATCAGGAGCTCAAAGACTATCTGAAACCTCACCGAGTTGTTGACGTTACACGAATCATGAGTAGGAAAACTGGCCAGCCCCTTCCCACTCCAGCCGTCATACTATCTTTTGCCTTGCCTGCTTTACCGGCAGACATAAAAATTGCCTATTACCATCTTAAACTACGACCATATATACCAAATCCGATGCGCTGTTTTCGGTGCCAGTTGTTTGGCCATTCACAGTCTCGTTGTAATAAGAACGAAGTATGTCCAAACTGTGGTTTGCCAGCACACGAGTCCCCATGTGTGGGGGAAATGTGCTGTGTAAATTGCAAGGGAAAACACTCGGCTCGCTCTCGTCAATGCCCAATGTGGAAGCGAGAGCAGGCGATAATAGAACTATCGGTTATTTCGAAAATGTCGCCAGCGGAAGCTAGACGACAGATAGGAACGGCAACCCCCGTAACACCGGGACTTACTTTTTCATCCGCAGTCATGAGCAGTCCATGTTCTCAACGTGAGACTGAACTGCTTAATGATAACAGAGCTTTAAAAGCGTCTGTGCAAAATTTTACTGCTATTGTGGCACAACAAGCCACACAAATTCAAAACCTCACACAACAATTGAGTGAGCTCATTTCCTTGTTGAGGAAGCCAACGCCTCCATTGGTTCCGTCAGTGGTGGTGGATGATGATGTGTCCCCGGTGGCTTCCATCATGTCCTCAACAACAACTCGAGCACCCCAAGAAATTCATACAAAGCAAACTCCCTTGAAAGCACCCTTAAACCCAATTAATTCAAAAACCGTTAAGAATAAAAATTCAATAAAAATCAACAGGGTTTCGACCCCTGTTGATCATCCATCAACATCGTCTGTCACCAACGACTTGGTGACAGACGAGTTGATGGATGAAAATCCTTTTATGCTCCTCCGGGAGCATACTAAAAACAATAAATTACATAAAACCCAACAGTTGTTGTTATGAAACACTGTCCCTCCAAACTCACATAAAGCACAAAATAATGGCAAAATTTATTTCATGGAACTGTCGTGGTTTCTATACAAACCGAGAACAACTCCAACTGTTACTCCGTGACAAACATCCCCTCGTTGTCTTTTTGCAAGAAACGTTCTTCAAACCTAGCGATCAACCAAAAATTAAAGGTTATTCGTTATATAGAAAGGATTTTACTGAGGGTGATCGTGCACGGGGTGGTGTTGCCATTTTGGTGCACGACTCTGTGTACGCCACCAGTATCAACGTTACGTCTCGACTTCAGGTCGTTGCTGTCTCAGCATATATCCCAAATCCCACCACCTTTTGTTGTATTTACATTCCACCCTCATTCGCTGTTTCAAGGCACGATCTAGAGTCAGTTTTCAACCAACTTCAGGGACCTATGATCTTGGCAGGTGATCTTAATGCTCACCATGTTGACTGGGGTTCATTGGTTTCTGATCCACGAGGTTGTATTGTCACGGATTTCATACAGCACAACGACATTTCCCTTTTAAACACGGGCCAGATGACCCATTTTACCTCCCATTCTGGTAATTTTTCTGCCATTGATCTTGTTATGTGTACGCCATTACTGTGGCTTGATCTTGAGCTCGATGTGTTGGATGATCTGTACGGAAGTGACCACTTTCCGATGCAAATAACATTATTAACTTACGTCTCACCGTACCACCCGGGGCAGGGTTGGCGATTGGCGCAGGCCGATTGGGGAAAGTTCCAGGAACTAAGTGAGGAAGCCTTGTTAAAGGTGGACTTTACTTGTTCTCGTGACCCCAACGTCCTTGTCAGTGAAGTCAGCAGATGTATGCTTGACGCAGCATCTGCCAGTACACCCGTGACTAGCTGCAAGCCACGTCGACATCCTGTCCCGTGGTGGAACAAGCAATGCGAAGTTGCAATAAAAGCCAAAAAAGCGGCTTTCAAACGCTTTAACATCCATCCGACGGCATGTAATTTAGAAATACTTCGACGTAAAAGGGCTCAGGCCAGACATACTGTCAAACACAGTAAAAGGCGTTCCTGGAGAGACTATGTGTCTTCGATCAACCATTGTACTTCTTCCACCACTGTGTGGAAGAAGATCAAGGCGATAGTGGGCCGTCAAGTGAATACCATCCCCGCCATTCGGGATAATGGCCAGCTTGTCACCACTCCATTGGATGTGGCATCGGTGCTAGGCACTCACTTTGCTTCTGTCAGTAGTAATTCCCGGTACGATGTGGATTTTCTCAATCGAAAAAAACGGTGTGAGTCGACGAAACTGAATTTTCGTTCGGAAAACACAGAACCGTATAATCGAGCCTTCACATTGTGGGAGCTCCGATCAGCCGTAAAGTGTCTCCGACCCACGTCAATGGGTGGGGACAGGCTGCACAACGACATGTTTGTTCACTTGACGGACTCGTCGCTAGAGGTTGTTTTATTGTTTTTTAATTTTTTATGGTTGTCTGACACTTTTCCTGATGAATGGCGTAGTGCCATTTTGATTCCGCTCCTTAAGCCTGGTAAAGACAAATCCATGCCGGTATCGTATCGACCCATCTCTTTAACTAGTTGCTTTTGTAAATTATTTGAGAAGATGATAAACAAACGTCTCATGTGGGTCCTTGAAACACGCGGATTGTTGGCGAACGTCCAGTGTGGCTTTCGTCAGCGTCGCAGTACCATCGACCACTTGGTGCGTTTGGAAACTTACATACAGGAAGGATTCGTGGCAAAACAACACGTCGTAGGTGTTCTCTTTGACATTGAAAAGGCTTACGACACCACATGGCGTTATGCCATAATGCAACAACTTCACACGTGGGGCTTCCGAGGGCATATGCCCAAGTTCCTCGAGAATTTCTTAAAAGACAGGCATTTCAAAGTGCGGGTTAACAACGTGCTTTCCGCTCCCTTTGATTTGCAAACGGGTGTGCCGCAGGGTTCTGTCCTCTCGGTATCCTTGTTTGCAATAGGTATCAATAGTGTTATTGCATGCATACCAAAAGCATTAATGTCGTGTTTATTTGTTGATGACCTTGGGGTTTTCTACAGATCTGTGAATCTCTCGATTGCAGAACGACAAGTGCAAAAAGGTTTAAATAATATCAGTGAATGGGCTCGAGCTCGGGGAACTAGATTCTCTCCCGAAAAGACCCAGTGCATTCGCTTTTGTCGCCTTCGAGGACTTCATAATGATCCAAAACTGACCTTCAACGATGTTGAGCTTCAGTTCAGGCCCCATGTCCGTCTTCTCGGTATGGAGCTTGACGTGAAGCTCAACTGGCATCATCATATTGTCCAATTGAGAAAACGTTGCATGTTAGCCCTCAACATTTTAAAAGTTCTGAGCAACACTAAATGGGGTGCAGATCGCACCTGTCTGCTACGCGTGTATGGAGCGTTGATTAAATCCAAAATGGATTACGGTTGTTTTGTATACTCTTCCGCTCGTGATACGACTCTTAAATTGCTCGATACCGTCCATCATAGTGGCCTTCGCCTTGCGCTAGGCGCATTTCGAACAAGCCCCGTCGTAAGCCTCTATGCTGAAGCAGGAGAGTCCTCTTTGGCAGAGCGACGAAACTACTTGATGGGCGCGTACGTTATGAAGATCAGAGCTATACCAAATCATCCATCACATCAGATTCTTTTTAACGACAGATTTGTCAGACATTTTGATAGTAAACCATTGGCTACATTACCAACGGGCTTGCGTGTTTTACATTTATTTACATTTTTAGAATTTGATATGCCAAATCTTTTCAACTCGGTTTTTGGTACTAATCCACCTTGGATTATACCGGAACCGGTTATGAGATTTGATCTTTGTCGTTTTGATAAATTTTCTACTTCGGATTTAAAATTCAAAATTCACTTTCTGGAAATTTGCCATGGACACCGTGGGTTTACCTTGGTGTTCACAGATGGCTCCAAAATTGACAACAAGGTAGGATGTAGCTTTTATTGCTCCGCCTTAACTGAACAATTCAGGTTACACGACATGTGTTCAGTTTTCACCGCAGAGTTGGTCGCCATTCGCGAAGCTCTGAAATATATATCACGTTCTCCAAAGGGTAAGTTTTTAATTTGTTCGGATAGCATGAGTGGACTTCAAGCAATTTGTATCATGTATTCCGTCCATCACTTGGTCCAAGACATTCAGTTTTATCTGGAGAAACTCAATTCGAGGAATTATACTATCGAATTTTGCTGGGTACCTGGACACGTGGGAATCGATGGAAACGAATTGGCCGATCAGGCAGCAAAGGCAGCCTGTCAACATCGCCATGTTGACTTCGATATCGCCCCTGTTCCAGATGTCAAGAGTGCGTTCAAACAAGTCATTTTCGATAAACGACAAGCTGCTTGGGACCATGGACTTATAATGTTACTGGACTCGCAACTGCTAGCAAATCGGCGTACTACAAAAGTAGCCCCGGAAGTCATGTGACATGTACATATTGACGTCATCGGGCGCCATTTTAACCCCTCACAGTCGACCGCTGCCATTCAAACCCAATGCCGCTGCATGTTGTTACGGGTTTTCTGATCAGTTTTTAATATGTATGGACTGATAATGTTACCTGTTCGTGGAAGAATCAGAAAGCCAGGGGGCCGTATGTGTTTTGCCGTGGTTGTTGTTGTAAAATTGTGTTGTTGACGTCAAAATCAGAGGTTATGAAGACATCGAATGCAGACTCCACGGTAGGTAAATGATTATATTACTCCCTAGCCTAGACCTACGCCAAACCTATTATATGTACTTTATTTTACAATTTCATTACATTCTGTACGTAGGCCTAGGGTTTGTGTTTAAAAAAACTAGATCTTCCTAGGTTAGGCCTAGCGAGTAGGCCTAGGCTTAGCCCCGGGCGAGTATGGAAAGTGAGGTTAGGCGTAGACCTAGGCCTACCCTATATTATGTAGGCCTACGTTTAGTGAATAAAGAAGGCATTTATTTATCTATGAAAAGAGCTAGACCTAGAGCTAGGACAAGCGCCCATGGCATGGCAGTTTAAAAATGCATACTGCACTCAGTCCTAGGCTTAGGCTAGGCCTTAGAGTTCAAATCTGGGTCTAGGTATTTATGGATTTGTCTAGGCTGACGTGTGCCCTTCAGTGTCCACATTTACCACAGGAGCCAAGCCCGGACTATAGGCCTAGCCCGTAAATACTCATTTTGGACTAGGATTGCTTGAAAGACATCGGCACTGACCGAGTTTGAATCGGTGAAATCACTGATCCAGCACACATAGTTCGAACTGACTCGTACAACCTAGTACGGACTGAAAGCGTCAAGAGACTGATCCTGTAGAGTAGTACGTACTGACTAGTTCGGGTTCGGCTCACATGGTAAGCCTAAACGTAGTTACTGTGTAGGCCTTACCTTAGTCCTCTTATGAGCATTACTTGCAACAGTATTATAAAAATGTAAAGGTGCATGTTCAACAACCAATGTTGAGGAACCCGCTGGCATAAAAACTGATTTGGGAAAATTTGGTTACCATATCTAGGCCTTCTGGATTATGGCTGCGAGGCTATTAGTCCTAAAAAATTATATTATTTTGGTTCTTGGTAATATTTCCCCTTTTACTTCAAATATCAAACCACTAAATTGGTAAGCTTTTGATTATTAAACACTGTTTAGATTGATTAATGATTAGTGATTCTAGGTCCTACTACTGTAGATTGGAAATGATTGTTTGAACAACACACACACACATTGCGTTTTGTAATTGAAGAGTTTAGACCTACATAAAGTAAATTGTGTGCTTCAAGTACTGGGTAATTAAATTATATCCCCACAAACTTTTTGTTTCAAGATGCAGACACAAGAGAAAAGACTACAAGAAGACATTTTACGGGCAAGAGAGCCAGATGTCGGTCGATGAAGGAAGAATTGGCTACTTCACTAACATTGAAATTCTACCTATACCAACCCCTGCTGCAATCTTCCAGCATTGGCCAAGAGAGGATTTACATTTCCAGTGAAGTGAAGAAACTGGTGTTCTGGTTCAAATGTGAACATTTTTTAAGTAATTGTGAATGCATTCATAAGGAGGTAGCACTGACAAGAGAACAATTACTTTCAAATATTATAAAGCACAATTTGAGATAGTTTTGATGATTAAATGCATTCTGGACAGTGACTTGTTTTACTACACTAGTACAGTAGTAAGAAAATTTATCACCGAATAATTAAATTATATGCATATAATGTTATTGCATAACTGTATTTTCCAAAATTAAAATTTTCCCCTTTGTAAAATGATAGATGAATTAATTTAAAATTTTAGCCTGATCCAACACAGTTTTAATCATAGTTAGTATAGTTTAGTTAGTATAGTTTAAATCATAGTTTTATTTATGTAGTGTATTTATGTCTTAAAAAACAAAAATTACTGAAGGCCCGTCAATATAAAAATTAACGTTAAAGGCAATAACAAACCAAGACCAACAGCTATGGAAATGGGACTGACTAAAGTAGGATTACTTTACTTTTTTACTTTTTTTACTTTGGGTCTGCAATTTTTGTGAAATTAACCCTTGTATAACATTACAAATGTAGAAGGAAATTACACACACACACAAAAGTGAATTTCTCATTAGTTAATGTGAATTTATGAAAAATTCGGTGCATCCTGCCAGCATCGACTTCAGTTTTTATGAGATATCGAAGAAGCATGACATCTTCTCAGTCTTCCATGTTAGGTATTGTATTTGCTGGCTACCTACTTTAAAAGATATGTATGCAGAGTTGGTTGGGTAGCCTACTGTATCTTGTAAAAGTTATGAAAATATGTAGACATAAATAAGTTAACTCAAAATTTTACAATTTAAAACAAATTGTTTTATTGATTTTTAAATACTGATGATTACCACTAAAATCAGAAATTTTCAATTAGGTAACTCTTTAAAGTCTCATCCAGTTTCACTTTCAATTCAAATTCAATTTTGCATTAATTTGATGCAAGTGGTGTGACCCAGAGGCAGGACCATGACCACCACAGCCAGAAAACATACCAGTTTTCAAGTGTTAGTTAAGGTCTGTAGACTGGTGTGGACCGATGAAATTGCAGAAAACATTTTGCCGCAACGACTGCAAGTGAAAAAAGAACAGATTGTGTTAGAATAAAAAAAGACATGTACAAAAACATGTATTGAATGCCCTTGCAAGGGTGCTGTAAGAAAATTGACAACAATCTGCACATTACTTCCTATAGAATTGTAGATCTCATACTTTATTGGGGGAAAGAATTAGTCCCAACAGCTTATATTAAATGGTGAAGGTGTTCGACAGGAACTCCGAGTAGACTCGACTGCACTCGTCGAGAAAGCAAGGCCGTATTATCGCAAAACTGTTTTGACATTATTCATTGTCCTGTAGCCTAGATACGTATTTGTATTGTTTGTGTGTATATAGTTACAGTTTCAGACATACACCCTCACCCTTCATGGTAAGCTGTTGAGACATTACCCCCAATGAACCACGCATCCATTTGGCTAACTTTCACTAACCCAACATCTAACCTTATACTGTAGTTTGTTTTTTAAACTAAATTTGATTAAAATTATTGACTAAAGTTAATGAAAGATGTATATTATAATTTTATACTAGTTGGTAAATAATATTATTTTAGGGCTACTAGGCTATTTTGTATTCCACTAAGTGACTAGGAGGACTAGGCACTTGGCTACGCAGGCCTGCGTCTAAGCTAACGTCTAGCAACTGAATCACGAATGCGACTACAAATGCAGTAACAAACCTTGCAAATTCTACGTTCAGCAAACAACAGCATGAAATTACATAATATTTTACTAGTCGTAGGTCTGCCTAGGCAGGCCAGGCATTCTTCAAAAGATTAATGAGCAACCATAGGCCTAACTAAATCAATCATTGTTAAGGTGTGTGTAGGCCTAGGCCCTTGGCTTGACTGCATGCAACTGTATCTTCAAAAACACTTACGGACTTCAGGCCTACGTCACAGTGACTAGACTAGATCTGCAGCTCTATTAAATTCTAAACGTCAAACATTGCTAGGCCTAGCCGAATAGGACCAGAGCCAAAGGTATCCACTGATCAACGAAATCAGGTATTTCTCCTGGAACAACCTGAATGTTGAAGTGCTCTGAAGTGGCCGTTGAGAGAATTTCCTTCAGTACGTGTTCCATGTTCCTACGGGCAAGAGGATACAGAATTATACCTACCCTAGCAAGGCTTACTGGGCCAAGGCCCTACCCGTAAAATATCAATATTCAAATAATGTATGTAAAGCATATAGCCTATCATTACATGCATGTCGATAGGTCCTACTGGATTTTTCTATAAATTAGAGCAGGTAATAAGCCTAGGCCCTAGGCCTACAGCCCAGATGAGTAGTCTACGCCTAGACCATCCTTGTGTTTTGACAATATAAGATAGGCCTAACCTACGCCTAAATTGATCTTCAGGCCAAGCTGGGGCTACGAGACCAAATACTAATAGTACAAATACATTTGGCCTAGCACCAATGTGCTAGGCCTAGCCATGTTCAAATGACATGGCCATTGTTGTGACATAAAGCATGTGTTTCTGTCACTCTTTGCCTAGGTAGGGCCTAGAGGCCTAGACCTCATTTTGTTATTCCAGGCCCAGCCAAGCTGTCTTCCAAGCGACTTTAAATATAAATACCCTAATATTTAAAGGCCTAGTCGTTCTCTAGTAAGTTACGTATGGTAAATGACTAGTTTCTTGTTATTAGAACGTTTGTAAGGTTATGATAGCCATGGCAGGCGCAAGTCCATAAATCTTGACTTGAATAATGTAACAGATTACTGAACTGCCAATAAACAGCTTTAACAGTAATTTAAAATATTATCAATTAACATTTAAAGCGTTATATAATAATTATTACATTATTTAAGTACTTACTTGGAACCGTGAGAAGTGTAGACATGTGTTGTTGTGGTGACAGCTGATAGCAGTAGCTGTCGGTGGGGCAAAAATGGCCGCCAGTAATGGCGGCGCACAAAAACCGGAAGTGAAAATCGCGGACGCGGTTTGTTATGATGTTGCGAGTCCAGTAACGCAGTTACTATTATAAGTCCATGTTGGGACCAAGTGCAACTGAACAAGTTGCACAGTGTGATGCCTAAATTAATCAATAAAGTGCGGCCTCCATCTTCTCGTCTTTCTCGCCGGGAAGAGGTTGTGTTGGCACGGGTTCGCATTGGCCACACTCGTTTGACTCATGGCTATCTCCTCACTAGAGAAAAAGTTGTCCCAAAATGTGACACTTGTGACGTTACTCTGACTGTGCGTCACATATTGTCAGAATGTACCAAACATGATGTGTTGAAAACACAATTAAAGCTTTCCCCGTTGTATGAAGAACTTTTGTCATACGAGAATTGTGATAAACTTTTAAAATTTCTTGTCCGCACACAGTTTTTCCAACAATTTTAAAAAATACATTACAACCAATATAAAATATAAAATTATATAAATTAAATTCAAATACAATTAAAACAAAATTACTACTTTCATAGTGACTTAATAACTTAGCTTGCAAAACACCATCTTGGTGGCGCAAAATGACCTAACTGGTTGAAGCGCCCTTAAACCCAATAAATTCAATAAATTCAATTCATAAATTGAGTTTTTTGGTCGTTTTTGGTTAAAATATGCATAAAATATTGAAATTGGCTGATTTCAGTCTATCTACCACAAACTTCCAGTTTTAAGAGGAATCTTGCATACGGCTGGGATTCCTAAGGGTTTCAACCAAATTGCACAAATCGTTGTTTTAGAGCGTTTCAGGCTCCAATAAGCACAATTTGACCATTTCGTTACATTTCGATAATTTCTTTAGAAGTAACACCCTCCGTTGAAAAATAATAATTATAGGTTGCATTCTTCAAGAGTATTATGAAAATGTTAAAATTGAGTTTTTTGGTCGTGTTTGGTTAAAATATGCATAAAATATAGAAATTGGCTGATTTCAGTCTATCTACCACAAACTTCGAGTTTTAAGAGGAATCTTGCATACAGCTGGGATTCCTAAGTGTTTCAACCAAAGTAGACAAATTGTTGTTTTAGAGCGATTCAGGCTCAGTTAAGCACAATTTGTCCATTTCGTCACATTTCGATAACTTCTATGGAAGTTACACCCTCCGTTGAAAAATAAGAATTATAGTTTTTATTCTTCAAGAGTATTATGAAAATGCATAAATTGAGGTTTTTGGTCGTTTTTGGTTAAAATATGGATAAAATATAGAAATTGGCTGATTTCAGGTATCTACCACAAACATCGAGTTCTAAGAGGAATCTTGCATACGGCTGGGATTCCTAAGTGTTTCAACCAAAGTTGACAAATCGTTGTTTTAGAGCGTTTCAGGCTCCAACAAGCACAATTTGTCCATTTCGTCACATTTCGATAACTTCTATAGAAGTCACACCCTCCGTTGAAAAATAATAATTATAGTTTTTATTCTTCAAGAGTATTATGAAAATGCATAAATTGAGTTTTTTGGTCGTTTTTGGTTAAAACATGCATAAAATATAGAAATTGGCTGATTTCAGTCTATCTACCACAAACTTCGAGTTTTAAGAGGAATCTTGCATACAGTTGGGATTCCTAAGGGTTTCAACCAAAGTTGACAAAACGTTGTTTAAGAGCGTTTCAGGCTCCAATAAGCACAATTTGTCCATTTCGTCACATTTCGATAACTACTTTAGAAGTTACACCAACCGTTGAAAAATAATTATGTTAGTGTGCATTCTGAAAGAGTATTATGAAAATGCATAAATTTAGTTTTTTGGTCGTTTTTGGTTAAAATATGCATAAAATATAGAAATTGGCTGATTTTAGTCTATCTATTACAAACTTCCAGTTTTAAGAAGAATCTTGCATACGGCTGGGATTCCAAAGGGTTTCAACCAAATCCAAATTGCACAAATCGTAGTTTTAGAGCTTTTCAGGCTCCAATAAGCACAATTTGTCCATTTCGTCACATTTCGATAACTTCTATAGAAGTTACACCCTCCGTTGAAAAATAAGAATTATAGGTTGCATTCTTCAAGAGTATTATGAAAATGCATAAATTGAGTTTTATGGTCGTTTTTGGTTAAAATATGCATCAAATATAGAAATTGGCTGATTTCAGACTATCTACCACAAACTTCGAGTTTTAAGAGGAATCTTGCATACAGCTGGGATTCCTAAGTGTTTCAACCAAAGTTGACAAATCGTTGTTTTAGAGCGTTTCAGGCTCCAATAAGCACAATTTGTCCATTTCGTCACATTTCGATAACTTCTATAGAAGTTACACCCTCCGTTGAAAAATAAGAATTATAGTTTTTATTCTTCAAGAGTATTATGAAAATGCATAAATTGAGTTTTTTGGTTTTTTTTTGGTTAAAATATGCATGAAATATTGAAATTGGCTGATTTCAGTCTATCTACCACAAACTTCCAGTTTTAAGAGGAATCTTGCATACGGCTGGGAATACTAAGGGTTTCAACCAAAGTTGACAAATCGTTGTTTTAGAGCGATTCAAGCTCCAAAAAGCACAATTTGTCCATTTCGTCACATTTCGATAACTACTTTAGAAGTTACACCAACCGTTGAAAAATAAAAATGTTAGTGTGCATTGTGAAAGAGTGTTATGAAAATGCATAAATTGAGTTTTTTGGTCGTTTTTGGTTAAAATATGCATAAAATATAGAAATTGGCTGATTTCAGTCTATCTACCACAAACTTCGAGTTTTAAGAGGAATCTTGCATACAGCTGGGATTCCTAAGTGTTTCAACCAAAGTTGACAAATCGTTGTTTTAGAGCGATTCAGGCTCCAATAAGAGCAATTCGTACATTTCGTCACATTTCGATAACTTCTATAGAAGTTACACCCTCCGTTGAAAAATAAGAATTATAGGTTGCATTCTTCAAAAGTATTATGAAAATGCATAAATTGAGTTTTTTGGTCGTTTTTGGTAAATATATGCATAAAATATAGAAATTGGCTGATTTTAGTATATCTACCACAAACTTCCAGTTTTAAGAGGAATCTTGCATACGGCTGGGATTCCAAAGGGTTTCAACCAAATCCAAATTGCACAAATCGTAGTTTTAGAGCTTTTCAGGCTCCAATAAGCACAATTTGTCCATTTCGTCACATTTCGATAACTTCTATAGAAGTTACACCCTCCGTTGAAAAATAAGAATTATAGGTTGCATTCTTCAAGAGTATTATGAAAATGCATAAATTGAGTTTTATGGTCGTTTTTGGTTAAAATATGCATCAAATATAGAAATTGGCTGATTTCAGACTATCTACCACAAACTTCGAGTTTTAAGAGGAATCTTGCATACAGCTGGGATTCCTAAGTGTTTCAACCAAAGTTGACAAATCGTTGTTTTAGAGCGTTTCAGGCTCCAATAAGCACAATTTGTCCATTTCGTCACATTTCGATAACTTCTATAGAAGTTACACCCTCCGTTAAAAAATAAGAATTATAGTTTTTATTCTTCAAGAGTATTATGAAAATGCATAAATTGAGTTTTTTGGTTTTTTTTTGGTTAAAATATGCATGAAATATTGAAATTGGCTGATTTCAGTCTATCTACCACAAACTTCCAGTTTTAAGAGGAATCTTGCATACGGCTGGGAATACTAAGGGTTTCAACCAAAGTTGACAAATCGTTGTTTTAGAGCGATTCAAGCTCCAAAAAGCACAATTTGTCCATTTCGTCACATTTCGATAACTACTTTAGAAGTTACACCAACCGTTGAAAAATAAAAATGTTAGTGTGCATTGTGAAAGAGTGTTATGAAAATGCATAAATTGAGTTTTTTGGTCGTTTTTGGTTAAAATATGCATAAAATATAGAAATTGGCTGATTTCAGTCTATCTACCACAAACTTCGAGTTTTAAGAGGAATCTTGCATACAGCTGGGATTCCTAAGTGTTTCAACCAAAGTTGACAAATCGTTGTTTTAGAGCGATTCAGGCTCCAATAAGAGCAATTCGTACATTTCGTCACATTTCGATAACTTCTATAGAAGTTACACCCTCCGTTGAAAAATAAGAATTATAGGTTGCATTCTTCAAGAGTATTATGAAAATGCATAAATTGAGTTTTTTGGTCGTTTTTGGTAAATATATGCATAAAATATAGAAATTGGCTGATTTTAGTATATCTACCACAAACTTCCAGTTTTAAGAGGAATCTTGCATACGGCTGGGATTCCTAAGGGTTTCAACCAAATTGCACAAATCGTTGTTTTAGAGCGTTTCAGGCTCCAATAAGCACAATTTGTCCATTTCGTTACATTTCGATAACTTCTTTAGAAGTAACACCCTCCGTTGAAAAATAAAAATTATAGGTTGCATTCTTCAAGAGTATTATGAAAATGCATAAATTGAGTTTTTTGGTCGATTTTGGTTAAAATATGCATAAAATATAGAAATTGGCTGATTTCAGTCTATCTTCCACAAACTTCGAGTTTTAAGAGGAATCTTGCATACAGCTGGGATTCCTAAGTGTTTAAACCAAAGTTGACAAATCGTTGTTTTAGAGCGATTCAGGCTCCAATAAGCACAATTTCTTCCATTTCGTCACATTTCGATAATTTCTATAGAAGTTACACCCTCCGTTGAAAAATAAGAATTATAGTTTTTATTCTTCAAGAGTATTATGAAAATGCATAAATTTAGGTTTTTGGTCGTTTTTGGTTTAAATATGGATAAAACATAGAAATTGGCTGATTTCAGTCTATCTACCACAAACTTCCAGTTTAAAGAGGAATCTTGCATACGGCTGGGATTCCTAAGTGTTTCAACCAAAGTTGACAAATCGTTGTTTTAGAGCGTTTCAGGCTCCAATAAGCACAATTTGTCCATTTCGCCACATTTCGATAACTTCTATAGAAGTAACACCCTCCGTTGAAAAATAAGAATTGAATCATTTATTGTTAAAAGGATATAAGTCAGTCAAAGTTACTTCTTAGATAATTTAAAAAAACTTTGGAGATATTTATGGATCCAATTGCCACCAATTTAATTGACAAATTTTGAAAGTAATTGGTATACCTGACTTGCAGAATAAATTTTCACATTAAAAAACTTAAGGGTGGTCCAGAAATGGCAGGGTAAACACAGTTGACTTATACCCTTTCTCAAATAAATGGTATTTACATTAAGTTGTATTAAGTTTTTTGGTAGATTTATTATTGTTTAGTTTGTGACAGGAGGGGAATTGTTTGAAAATCAAAACCAAAGTGAATTGAAAGGTACATGGACGCCTTTTATTTGAATTAGGTACATATTACCATTAGTTTTATATGGAACTGGATTCACTCCTCTTCTTGGTCAACTGTTGGCCACGATACTATGTCATTGTAGAAGGCAAGATGTTCTCGATCAATGTACTGCATCACTTTAATAATGTCTGCCATTTTCTTGGCATTGATAGGAACTTGATCTCCCACATATGCCTTCTTGATTGGCATCATGGGAATTTCCGAAGCAGCAATGCGGAGCGGGAAGGTGTTTTTTATTATACCTCCGATGAAGTCTTTTGCAACTACCGTGCCCCTTGCGCCTGTAGTGTACTGAAACTCCATAAACTTGCTGATGGCAAACGGGGCACCTTCTTATCCCGAGGCACATTTCTATTTGCCGACTCTAATGACAAGACAGTTTTTTTGTAGTACTTTGGCCACCAGGTGTTGAAGTCGAGGATATCTTCGGTCTGGACCATTTTCACGGTAAACTTTCCTTGACTGCTTGCTTTTACTATCATTTCTACATACTCCATGGGAGTGTAGACTCGATCATGCTTTTTTAAAACCCTTTTAATGAGACCGAAGTCTCGATCACATGGCAGGAATGTATGGCCCCTTATAGGGAAGTATTGTATAACTTAACGGAACCGTCATATGTCAACTAGTGCCATGCACAACCGAATCATCGTATGATTCTTATTTTGTCCTGGACATCCGTCGCAAAACAAAAAAATTACCTCGACAGTATCTGGTATGTTTTCAGTAATATAGTTCAGAATGAAGGATGCAACCTCATTAGCCCCCTTTTTACATGTACCCTCATGATACACGTAAAATAGTGACTCTCCAGTTTTTATGTTTTTTAGACCGAAAACATTTACCCAAAGCTGACGAAGATAAAAAATAT
Organism: Isoperla grammatica; assembly: GCA_945910005.1. NCBI lineage: Eukaryota > Metazoa > Arthropoda > Insecta > Plecoptera > Perlodidae > Isoperla > Isoperla grammatica. The sequence continues at coordinate 11,016 of CAMDTW010000356.1, read as the reverse complement.
TTTGGACAGGTATATGTGGCAGTGGCAAATTTTGCATGAAATCAAAGCAGATAGCAAACACTTTGTCATTAGCTGCACACTTCTCCGACATACTACTTAATCTATTGTAAAACATTTTTGATCGCCGTTGATGGACCATTTTTTCTGCTACGGCCACTCTTTTTGCTCCGTCATTTAGAGATGGGCTCTAGCCCAATAGCCCTATTTACTAACCTGCAATGTTCACCAGTCCGTCTTGCTGGTATAAGTTTTCCTACGTAGTTAATGTGTTCCTCACCCATCACTTTTGCTTTCTTGATTATTGTCGGTTTATATTTATCAATATTTCGAACTCCGCGTTTTCGTTTTTCAGGTGTATTTTGATCATTTCCATTATTGACATCTGAATCTGCCGCAAAACTCAGCTGTGCACAGCCTTCTACAGGGTAAACTTAATAAAAAAAAAACTAATTTATATTGGCTGGCTGTGGGGAACCAAACACTGCCTCCTATAAATATTTGTACTCTGACATATTTTGTTGATAAAAGTTCAGTTTGTTGTTGAAAGGATATAAGTCAGTGACTTATATCCTTTCAACAACAAACGAAAACTTTGCCTAGCTACATTCAGCGCAAGGACTAATCTGACTTAAACCGTTTCTTTACCAAACGATGCGACGACCCTGTTTCAGTTCACTTTGATAACAACCCCATTTTGGTCAATTTCTTGACTTATATCCTTTTAACAATAAACGATTCAATTATAGTTTTTATTCTTCAAGAGTATTTTGAAAATGCATAAATTGAGTTTTTTGGTCGTTTTTGGTTAAAATATGCATAAAATAAAGAAATTGGCTGATTTCAGTCTATCTACCACAAACTTCCAGTTTTAAGAGGAATCTTGCATACGGCTGGGATTCCTAAGGGTTTCAACCAAATTGCACAAATCGTTGTTTTAGAGCGTTTCAGGCTCCAATAAGCACAATTTGACCATTTCGTTACATTTCGATAATTTCTTTAGAAGTAACACCCTCCGTTGAAAAATAAGAATTATAGGTTGCATTCTTCAAGAGTATTATGAAAATGCACAAATTGAGTTTTTTGGTCGTTTTTGGTTAAAATATGCATTAAATATAGAAATTGGCTGATTTTAGTCTATCTACCACAAACTTCGAGTTTTAAGAGGAATCTTGCATACAGCTGAGATTCCTAAGTGTTTCAACCAAAGTTGACAAATCGTTGTTTTAGAGCGTTTTAGGCTCCAATAAGCACAATTTGTCCATTTCGTCACATTTCGATAACTTCTTTAGAAGTTACACCCTCCGTTGAAAAATAAGATATATAGTTTGCATTCTTCAAGAGTATTATGAAAATGCATAAATTGAGGTTTTTGGTAGTTTTTGGTTAAAATATGCATAAAATATAGAAATCGGCTGATTTCAGTCTATCTACCACAAACTTCCAGTTTTAAGAGGAATCTTGCATACGGCTGGGATTCCTAAGGGTTTCAACCAAATTGCACAAATCGTAGTTTTAGAGCGTTTCAGGCTCCAATAAGCACAATTTGTCCATTTCGTCACATTTCGATAACTTCTATGGAAGTTACACCCTCCGTTGAAAAATAAGAATTATTGGTTGCATTCTTCAAGAGTATTATGAAAATGCATAAATTGAGTTTTTTGGTCGTTTTTGGTTAAAATATGCATAAAATATAGAAATTGGCTGATTTTAGTCTATCTACCACAAACTTCGAGTTTCAAGAGGAATCTTGCATACAGCTGGGATTCCTAAGTGTTTCAACCAAAGTTGACCAATCGTTGTTTTAGAGCGATTCAGGCTCCAATAAGCACAATTTGTCAATTTCGTCACATTTTGATAACTTCTATAGAAGTTACACCCTCCGTTGAAAAATAAGAATTATAGTTTTAATTCTTCAAGAGTATTATGAAAATGCATAAAATGAGGTTTTTGGTCGTTTTTGGTTAAAATATGGATAAAAATATATAGAAATTGGCTGATTTCAGTCTATCTACCACAAACTTCCAGTTTTAAGAGGAATCTTGCATACGGCTGGGATTCCTAAGTGTTTCAACTAAAGTTGACAAATCGTTGTTTTAGAGCGTTTCAGGCTCCAATAAGCCTAATTTGTCCATTTCGTCACATGTCGATAACTTCTATAGAAGTTACACCCTCCGTTGAAAAATAAGAATTATAGTTTTTATTCTTCAAGAGTATTATGAAAATGTATACATTGAGTTTTTTGGTCGTTTTTGGTTAAAATATGCATAAAATATAGAAATTGGCTGATTTCAGTCTATCTACCACAAACTACGAGTTTTAAGAGGAATCTTGCATACAGCTGGGATTCCTAAGTGTTTCAACCAAAGTTGACAAATAGTTGTTTTAGAGCGTATCAGGCTCCAATTAGCACAATTTGTCCAATCGTCACATTTCGATAACTTCTATAGAAGTTACACCCTCCGTTAAAAAATAAGAATTATAGTTTTTATTCTTCAAGAGTATTATGAAAATGCATAAATTGAGTTTTTTGGTCGTTTTTGGTTAAAATATGCATAAAATATTGAAATTGGCTGATTTCAGTCTATCTACCACAAACTTCCAGTTTTAAGAGGAATCTTGCATACGGCTGGGAATCCTAAGGGTTTCAACCAAAGTTGCCAAATCGTTGTTTAAGAGCGATTCAGGCTCCAATAAGCACAAGTTGTCCATTTCGTCACATTTCGATAACTACTTTAGAAGTTACACCAACCGTTGAAAAATAATAATGTTAGTGTGCATTCTGAAAGAGTGTTATGAAAATGCATAAATTGAGTTTTTCGGTCGTTTTTGGTTGTATATGCATAAAATATAGAAATTGGCTGATTTCAGTCTATCTACCACAAACTTCGAGTTTTAAGAGGAATCTTGCATACAGCTAGGATTCCTAAGTGTTTCAACCAAAGTTGACAAATCGATGTTTTAGAGCGATTCAGGCTCCAATAAGAGCAATTTGTACATTTCGTCACATTTCGATAACTTCCATAGAAGTTACACCCTCCGTTGAAAAATAAGAATTATGGGTTGCATTCTTCAAGAGTATTATGAAAATGCATAATTTGAGTTTTTTGGTCGTTTTTGGTAAATATATGCATAAAATATAGAAATTGGCTGATTTCAGTCTATCTACCACAAACTTCGAGTTTTAAGAGGAATCTTGCATAAAGCAGGGATTCCTAAGTGTTTAAACCAAAGTTGACAAATCGTTGTTTAAGAGCGATTCAGGCTCCAATAAGCACAATTTTGTCCATTTCGTCACATTTCGATAACTTCTATAGAAGTTACACCCTCCGTTGAAAAATAAGAATTATAGTTTTTATTCTTCAAGAGTATTATGAAAATGCATAAATTGAGGTTTTTGGTCGTTTTTGGTTAAAATATGGATAAAATATAGAAATTGGCTGATTTCAGTCTATCTACCACAAACTTCCAGTTTAAAGAGGAATATTGCATACGGCTGGTATTCCTAAGTGTTTCAACCAAAGTTGACAAATCGTTGTTTTAGAGCGTTTCAGGCTCCAATAAGCACAATTTGTCCATTTCGTCACATTTCGATAACTTCTATAGAAGTTACACCCTCCGTTGAAAAATAAGAATTATAGTTTTTATTCTTCAAGAGTATTATGAAAATGCATAAATTGAGATTTTTGGTCGTTTTTGGTTAAAATATGCATAAAATATAGAAATTGGCTGATTTCAGTCTATCTACCACAAACTTCTAGTTTTAAGAGGAATCTTGCATACGGCTGGGATTCCTAAGGGTTTCAACCAAAGTTGACAAATCGTTGTTTTAGAGCGTTGCAGGCTCCAATAAGCACAATTTGTCCATTTCGTCACATTTCGATAACTACTTGAGAAGTTACACCAACCGTTGAAAAATAATAATGTTAGTGTGCATTCTGAAAGAGTATTATGAAAATGCATAAATTGAGTTTTTTGGTCGTTTTTGGTTAAATATGCATAAAATATAGAAATTGGCTGATTTTAGTGTATCTACCACAAACTTCCAATCATAAGATGAATCTTGCTTACGGATGGGATTCCTAAGGGTTTCAACTTAATTGCACAAATCGTTGTTTTAGAGCGTTTCAGGCTCCAATAAGCACAATTTGTCCATTTCGTCACATTTCGATAACTTCTATAGAAGTAACACCCTCCGTTGAAAAATAAGAATTATAGGTTGCATTCTTTAAGAGTATTATGAAAATGCATAAATTGAGTTTTATGGTCGTTTTTGGTTAAAATATGCATAAAATATAGAAATTGGCTGATTTCAGTCTATCTACCACAAACTTCGAGTTTTAAGAGGAATCTTGCATACAGCTGGGATTCCTAAGTGTTTCAACCAAACTTGACAAATCGTTGTTTTAGAGCGTTTCAGGCTCCAATAAGCACAATTTGTCCATTTCGTCACATTTCGATAACTTCTTTAGAAGTTACACCCTCCGTTGATAAATAAGAAATATAGTTTGCATTCTTCAAGAGTATTATGAAAATGCATAATTTGAGTTTTTTCGTCGTTTTTGGTTAAAATATGCATAAAATATAGAAATCGGCTGATTTCAGTCTATCTACCACAAACTTCCAGTTTTAAGAGGAATCTTGCATACGGCTGGGATTCCTAAGGGTTTCAACCAAATTGCACAAATCGTAGTTTTAGAGCGTTTCAGGCTCCAATAAGCACAATTTGTCCATTTCGTCACATTTCGATAACTTCTATGGAAGTAACACCCTCCGTTGAAAAATAAGAATTATAGTTTTTATTCTTCAAGAGTATTATGAAAATGCATTAATTGAGTTTTTTGGTCGTTTTTGGTTAAAATATGCATAAAATATTGAAATTGGCTGATTTCAGTCTATCTACCACAAACTTCCAGTTTTAAGAGGAATCTTGCATACGGCTGGGAATCCTAAGGGTTTCAACCAAAGTGGACAAATCGTTGTTTTAGAGCGATTGAAGCTCCAAAAAGCACAATTTGTCCATTTCGTCACATTTCGATAACTACTTTAGAAGTTACACCAACCGTTGAAAAATAAAAATGTTAGTGTGCATTCTGAAAGAGTGTTATGAAAATGCATAAATTGAGTTTTTTGGTCGTTTTTGGTTAAAATATGCATAAAATATAGAAATTGGCTGATTTCAGTCTATCTACCACAAACTTCGTGTTTTAAGAGGAATCCTGCATACAGCTGGGATTCCTAAGTGTTTCAACCAAAGTTGACAAATCGTTGTTTAAGAGCGATTCAGGCTCCAATAAGAGCAATTTGTACATTTCGTCACATTTCGATAACTTCTATAGAAGTTACACCCTCCGTTGAAAAATAAGAATTATAGTTTTTATTCTTGAAGAGTATTATGAAAATGCATAAATTGAGGTTTTTGGTCGTGTTTGGTTAAAATATGGATAAAATATAGAAATTGGCTGATTTCAGTCTATCTACCACAAACTTTCAGTTTTAAGAGTAATCTTGCATACGGCTAGGATTCCTAAGTGTTTCAACCAAAGTTGACAAATCGTTGTTTTAGAGCGTTTCAGGGTCCAATAAGCACAATTTGTCCATTTCGTCACATTTCGATAACTTCCGTAGAAGTTACACCCTCCGTTGAAAAATAAGAAATATAGTTTTTATTCTTCAAGAGTATTATGAAAATGCATAAATTGAGTTTTTTGGTCGTTTTTGGTTAAAATATGCATAAAATACAGAAATTGGCTGATTTCAGTCTATCTACCACAAACTGCGAGTTTTAAGAGGAATCTTGCATACAGCTGGGATTCCTAAGTGTTTCAACCAAAGTTGACAAATCGTTGTTTTAGGGCGTTTCAGGCTCCAATAAGCACATCTTGTCATTTGCGTCACATTTTGATAACTTCTATAGAAGTTACACCCTCCGTTGAAAAATAAGAATTATAGTTTTTATTCTTCAAGAGTATTATGAAAATGCATAAATTGAGTTTTTTGGTCGTTTTTGGTTAAAATATGCATAAAATATAGAAATTGGCTGATTTCAGTCTATCTACCACAAACTTCGAGTTTTAAGAGGAATCTTGCATACAGCTGGGATTCCTAAGTTTGTCAACCAAAGTTGACAAATCGTTGTTTTAGAGCGATTCAGGCTCCAATAAGCACAATTTGTCAATTTCGTCACATTTCGATAACTTCTATAGAAGTTACACCCTCCGTTGAAAAATAAGAATTATAGTTTTAATTCTTCAAGAGTATTATGAAAATGCATAAAATGAGGTTTTTGGTCGTTTTTGGTTAAAATATGGATAAAAATATATAGAAATTGGCTGATTTCAGTCTATCTACCACAAACTTCCAGTTTTATAGGAATCTTGCATACGGCTGGGATTCCTAAGTGTTTCAACCAAAGTTGACAAATCGTTGGTTTAGAGCGTTTCAGGCTCCAATAAGCACAATTTGTCCATTTCGTCACATTTCGATAACTTCTTTAGAAAATACACCCTCCGTTGAAAAATAAGATATATAGTTTGCATTCTTCAAGAGTATTATGAAAATGCATAAATTGAGGTTTTTGGTCGTTTTTGGTTAAAATATGCATAAAAACTAGAAATCGGCTGATTTCTGTCTATCTACCACAAACTTCCAGTTTTAAGAGGAATCTTGCATACGGCTGGGATTCCTAAGGGTTTCAACCAAATTGCACAAATCGTAGTTTTAGAGCGGTGTAGGCTCCAATAAGCACAATTTGTCCATTTCGTCACATTTCGATAACTTCTATGGAAGTTACACCCTCCGTTGAAAAATAAGAATTATAGGTTGCATTCTTCAAGAGTATTATGAAAATGCATAAATTGAGTTTTTTGGTCGTTTTTGGTTAAAATATGCATAAAATATAGAAATTGGCTGATTTTAGTCTATCTACCACAAACTTCGAGTTTCAAGAGGAATCTTGCATACAGCTGGGATTCCTAAGTGTTTCAACCAAAAGACCAATCGTTGTTTTAGAGCGATTCAGGCTCCAATAAGCACAATTTGTCAATTTCGTCACATTTTGATAACTTCTATAGAAGTTACACCCTCCGTTGAAAAATAAGAATTATAGTTTTAATTCTTCAAGAGTATTATGAAAATGCATAAAATGAGGTTTTTGGTCGTTTTTGGTTAAAATATGGATAAAAATATATAGAAATTGGCTGATTTCAGTCTATCTACCACAAACTTCCAGTTTTAAGAGGAATCTTGCATACGGCTGGGATTCCTAAGTGTTTCAACTAAAGTTGACAAATCGTTGTTTTAGAGCGTTTCAGGCTCCAATAAGCCTAATTTGTCCATTTCGTCACATGTCGATAACTTCTATAGAAGTTACACCCTCCGTTGAAAAATAAGAATTATAGTTTTTATTCTTCAAGAGTATTATGAAAATGTATACATTGAGTTTTTTGGTCGTTTTTGGTAAAATATGCATAAAATATAGAAATTGGCTGATTTCAGTCTATCTACCACAAACTACGAGTTTTAAGAGGAATCTTGCATACAGCTGGGATTCCTAAGTGTTTCAACCAAAGTTGACAAATAGTTGTTTTAGAGCGTTTCAGGCTCCAATTAGCACAATTTGTCCAATCGTCACATTTCGATAACTTCTATAGAAGTTACACCCTCCGTTAAAAAATAAGAATTATAGTTTTTATTCTTCAAGAGTATTATGAAAATGCATAAATTGAATTTTTTGGTCGTTTTTGGTTAAAATATGCATAAAATATTGAAATTGGCTGATTTCAGTCTATCTACCACAAACTTCCAGTTTTAAGAGGAATCTTGCATACGGCTGGGAATCCTAAGGGTTTCAACCAAAGTTGCCAAATCGTTGTTTAAGAGCGATTCAGGCTCCAATAAGCACAAGTTGTCCATTTCGTCACATTTCGATAACTACTTTAGAAGTTACACCAACCGTTGAAAAATAATAATGTTAGTGTGCATTCTGAACGAGTGTTATGAAAATGCATAAATTGAGTTTTTCGGTCGTTTTTGGTTGTATATGCATAAAATATAGAAATTGGCTGATTTCAGTCTATCTACCACAAACTTCGAGTTTTAAGAGGAATCTTGCATACAGCTAGGATTCCTAAGTGTTTCAACCAAAGTTGACAAATCGATGTTTTAGAGCGATTCAGGCTCCAATAAGAGCAATTTGTACATTTCGTCACATTTCGATAACTTCCATAGAAGTTACACCCTCCGTTGAAAAATAAGAATTATGGGTTGCATTCTTCAAGAGTATTATGAAAATGCATAAATTGAGTTTTTTGGTCGTTTTTGGTAAATATATGCATAAAATATAGAAATTGGCTGATTTCAGTCTATCTACCACAAACTTCGAGTTTTAAGAGGAATCTTGCATAAAGCAGGGATTCCTAAGTGTTTAAACCAAAGTTGACAAATCGTTGTTTAAGAGCGATTCAGGCTCCAATAAGCACAATGTTGTCCATTTCGTCACATTTCGATAACTACTTGAGAAGTTACACCAACCGTTGAAAAATAATAATGTTAGTGTGCATTCTGAAAGAGTATTATGAAAATGCATAAATTGAGTTTTTTGGTCGTTTTTGGTTAAATATGCATAAAATATAGAAATTGGCTGATTTTAGTGTATCTACCACAAACTTCCAATTTTAAGATGAATCTTGCTTACGGATGGGATTCCTAAGGGTTTCAACTAAATTGCACAAATCGTTGTTTTAGAGCGTTTCAGGCTCCAATAAGCACAATTTGTCCATTTCGTCACATTTCGATAACTTCTATAGAAGTAACACCCTCCGTTGAAAAATAAGAATTATAGGTTGCATTCTTTAAGAGTATTATGAAAATGCATAAATTGAGTTTTATGGTCGTTTTTGGTTAAAATATGCATAAAATATAGAAATTGGCTGATTTCAGTCTATCTACCACAAACTTCGAGTTTTAAGAGGAATCTTGCATACAGCTGGGATTCCTAAGTGTTTCAACCAAACTTGACAAATCGTTGTTTTAGAGCGTTTCAGGCTCCAATAAGCACAATTTGTCCATTTCGTCACATTTCGATAACTTCTTTAGAAGTTACACCCTCCGTTGATAAATAAGAAATATAGTTTGCATTCTTCAAGAGTATTATGAAAATGCATAATTTGAGTTTTTTCGTCGTTTTTGGTTAAAATATGCATAAAATATAGAAATCGGCTGATTTCAGTCTATCTACCACAAACTTCCAGTTTTAAGAGGAATCTTGCATACGGCTGGGATTCCTAAGGGTTTCAACCAAATTGCACAAATCGTAGTTTAAGAGCGTTTCAGGCTCCAATAAGCACAATTTGTCCATTTCGTCACATTTCGATAACTTCTATAGAAGTAACACCCTCCGTTGAAAAATAAGAATTATAGTTTTTATTCTTCAAGAGTATTATGAAAATGCATAAATTGAGTTTTTTGGTCGTTTTTGGTTAAAATATGCATAAAATATTGAAATTGGCTGATTTCAGTCTATCTACCACAAACTTCCAGTTTTAAGAGGAATCTTGCATACGGCTGGGAATCCTAAGGGTTTCAACCAAAGTTGACAAATCGTTGTTTTAGAGCGATTCAAGCTCCAAAAAGCACAATTTGTCCATTTCGTCACATTTCGATAACTACTTTAGAAGTTACACCAACCGTTGAAAAATAAAAATGTTAGTGTGCATTCTGAAAGAGTGTTATGAAAATGCATAAATTGAGTTTTTTGGTCGTTTTTGGTTAAAATATGCATAAAATATAGAAATTGGCTGACTTCAGTCTATCTACCACAAACTTCGTGTTTTAAGAGGAATCCTGCATACAGCTGGGATTCCTAAGTGTTTCAACCAAAGTTGACAAATCGTTGTTTTAGAGCGATTCAGGCTCCAATAAGAGCAATTTGTACATTTCGTCACATTTCGATAACTTCTATAGAAGTTACACCCTCCGTTGAAAAATAAGAATTATAGTTTTTATTCTTGAAGAGTATTATGAAAATGCATAAATTGAGGTTTTTGGTCGTGTTTGGTTAAAATATGGATAAAATATAGAAATTGGCTGATTTCAGTCTATCTACCACAAACTTTCAGTTTTAAGAGTAATCTTGCATACGGCTAGGATTCCTAAGTGTTTCAACCAAAGTTGACAAATCGTTGTTTTAGAGCATTTCAGGGTCCAATAAGCACAATTTGTCCATTTCGTCACATTTCGATAACTTCCGTAGAAGTTACACCCTCCGTTGAAAAATAAGAAATATAGTTTTTATTCTTCAAGAGTATTATGAAAATGCATAAATTGAGTTTTTTGGTCGTTTTTGGTTAAAATATGCATTAAATACAGAAATTGGCTGATTTCAGTCTATCTACCACAAACTGCGAGTTTTAAGAGGAATCTTGCATACAGCTGGGATTCCTAAGTGTTTCAACCAAAGTTGACAAATCGTTGTTTTAGAGCGTTTCAGGCTCCAATAAGCACATCTTGTCATTTGCGTCACATTTTGATAACTTCTATAGAAGTTAAACCCTCCGTTGAAAATAAGAATTATAGTTTTTATTCTTCAAGAGTATTATGAAAATGCATAAATTGAGTTTTTTGGTCGTTTTTGGTTAAAATATGCATAAAATATAGAAATTGGCTGATTTCAGTCTATCTACCACAAACTTCGAGTTTTAAGAGGAATCTTGCATACAGCTGGGATTCCTAAGTTTGTCAACCAAAGTTGACAAATCGTTGTTTTAGAGCGATTCAGGCTCCAATAAGCACAATTTGTCAATTTCGTCACATTTCGATAACTTCTATAGAAGTTACACCCTCCGTTGAAAAATAAGAATTATAGTTTTAATTATTCAAGAGTATTATGAAAATGCATAAAATGAGGTTTTTGGTCGTTTTTGGTTAAAATATGGATAAAAATATATAGAAATTGGCTGATTTCAGTCTATCTACCACAAACTTCCAGTTTTAAGAGGAATCTTGCATACGGCTGGGATT